>JAODAL010013291.1:0-91919 GCA_025379985.1 Phyllomedusa bahiana | reverse complement strand
TGTGAATTTCCCACTCTGGGGCCTACTCCATTTTTTGCCACCTCCAAATGTCATTGTGCCACTGTCGACCTCATGCTGCGCACCCCCTCCACTTTCTGAAAGGGCCACCTCTGTCATTGTGCCACTCTGTGGCCTACTACGTTTTTGCCCCCTCCAGAATTCATGTGCCACTGCTCCCTCAGCTGCTGCCCCCCGTCCCTCCACTCTCTGTCATTGTCCACTTTTTTTCCCCAACTACTCTTTTTCCCCCTTCCCAAAGTCATTGTGCCACTGTCGACCTCATCGGGCTGCTGTGGCTGTGCCGAAACCCACACACTTATCATTGTCCCACCTGTGGCCTACTCCTGTTTTGCCCCCTCCAGAATGTCATTGTCCACTGTCTACCTCATGCGCTGTGGCGGCTGCCTCCCCCTCCACACTCTTCACTGTTTTGTACCTGACCCCCAACTTGTTTTTTTTCCACTGTCGCTCCCCATGATTTTTATCAGGCTACTTTCCCGTTTCATTTTTTTTTGGTCATTTTGCCCCTTAAGTGCCCGGGGAATTTTTAAGTGCACATACAAAAGAGCGGCACCATAGCGGTATTCTAAAACACAACATTGATGAAGACCAAACCAAGCTCCCCTGCATATTAACATGGCACAACTTTTCTACAGCACCCTGCAGGCTCGTCAGCCTGGAAATAGCTTTTTTTAAATGCAATTTGTCCCAAAGCATTTGGACCGAAACAAATTTTGTCGGGACATTCGGCGAAGTCACCGAATCTAATTTTTGAGAACTTCGCCCATCTCAAATGGTGACATTATGTGGCCCTGTATAATAAGTTGTTTTGCAGGGTATAATGGTGAGTACTCAGAATTGTTGCTCTGTTAACTTTTTGCAATTGTTATTTGACCAATGTATGATACTATTATTTGGATACTTATGATTGGTATCCATACACTGTTCTGCAAAAACCATAGGGAAGAGAAGTTGGGGTGTCGAGCGAATGTACCTGAATGAACCACATCCCTGTTCCATATCCCTGTTCGATCCCTGTGCAAGAACTTAGATTTTGACCCCCTGTTTCACTGAATGCAGCTCAGAGGGTCTAACACAAACCATGGACATTTTTAGCACTTTTTTTATAAAGAAGCAGCCATTTTTCCAAACTCACTTAATGGCCTTAAATAATAAACATTTTAAAAAAGTAAAAAAAAAAAAAAAAACCTTCTGCTGCAAATGGTATATAGGCCACCAATTAAGAGATGCAAATTGTAACTCCATTTGTGTCCATGTCGTGATTCTAAAATTAAATCTGAAAAAAATCTGATTGATAATTTAAATATTACATTTTAAGTTAAAAATTTTGTTTTAAATGAAGAGAGCAAATATAATTTCATGCTCACATGTGGTGCAAAGCAGAGAAGCATCAAGTATTAAATTATGCAAATCATCTGTGAAAGAATTAACTAATAATCATGTAAATGATATATCTAGCCTCTCTTAGCTCAACCCAACCTAAATTAATCCAGCTCAATTGAGAAATCTGCTTCATTAACACTGTCCATGTAAATGTAGAGAAGATTGATCAAATTATCTGTAAACCAAGCATGTCCCATCAGATGGAGCATTACTAACTCGATTTAACACAGCTCCATATAATACTAAAGTAGAGTTCCTCATGACTGACATGGCTTATTGCAAAACTAATCCTGGAGAACATTGATGATAATGCAACATGAATAAAGCCCCAAATGTACAAATAGGGAAACCCAAAAAACAACAGTTTACAGTTAAACTTTCAACATAATTTGTCGTTTTCTTAACACAGTCATCTTTTATCAGAGTTTAAGAAGCTTTAGATGCACATACGAAATATCTAATGTTAGTCAAAAAGCCCACTTTTTTTTAACAATTTCACTCTTGTCTATAGATTGTGTCTGATAGTTACAGTTTATTCGAATTTGCATAAAGAAAGCTGAGCTGCAGCAACAGAAGTAGCTCAGAGACATGAGTGGTGCTCATTCAGTTCACTCTTAAAGATGACCTGCTGGTTTCCTGGGAGCTGCTTTTTCTCTTGGTTGGTAAAAACAGAGGATCTGTCAGCTCTCCTGTGTGGTGTAGTATAGAAGATTCTCAGCTCAAACTCTGTGGTATAAATTAGAAGATCTGTCAGCTATTTTTCTGGATTAAAATAAAGGGAATCTGCCAGCTCCCCTTTTTGGGTTTTTAGAAAAAGGGGATCTGTCTGCTTTTCTTTTGTTTTTGTAATACAGATAATTTGCGGCAACTCTCCGGGTTTTTGGTTTTGTAGAGAAACATTCCCTTTTCCTGCGCGGGGGGGGGGGGGGGCAGTAAAGAGGATCTGCCCAAGCTCCTCCTGTTTTGGTTTAATACAGGGGAATTTTATCAGCTCTCCTTTGTGTTGTAGTACAGGGGTCTGTCTTTATTATGTGTGGAATAATGTAGAGGTTTCTTTTCACCCCTTTCTCCGTGTGATGTATATAGGGGGATCTAAAAAGCCTCCGGGTTTTGGTGTAAAATAAGGGATCTTCCCTCTTAAATGTTGGTATAATTGAGGATCTGTCAGCTCTCCCTGTATGGGGGCAGTAAAAAGGGGATCTGAAAGTTCCTCCTGATTTTGATGAAAGTATAGAGGACTATCATTTTCTCCTGTCTTTTTAGTAAAGAGGATCTGTCACTCTCCTGTGGGGGTATAGTATAGGGGATCTGTCTCCTTTTCCTGAGGGGTTGTAGAATACAGGAAAAGGGCCAGCTTGCTGTGTGGTATAGTATAAAGAATCTGTCTCCCCCCTCATGTGGGGTGAAGTAAAAGGGGAAACTGTCAGCCCTCCTGTGTGGTGTATCAGGGGAAATTTGCCCCACCCCTTCCTTTTTTGTGAAAGAATAAGGATCTGTCTCCTCTCCTGAGTGGTGTAGTGTAAAGACTATGCCCCACACTGCGGGTGTGGTATAGTAAACATGATCTGCCCAACTCTTTTTGTGAAATGTAATTATAAAGTTTTTGTCAGCTCCCTGTGTGGTTTTAATATAGGGGATCGTCAGCTCTCCTTTTTTGGTGCAGTATAAAACGGGCGGTCACCCCCGGCCGGTCCGCAAAACCGCACCGGGCCCTTTTGGCCGCTTTCCCCCTGCCAGCCCAAAAGGGGCCAGGGCCGACACATAAATTTCGGCCCCCCGGGGAAATTTTTGGGGTCCGGCCCCGGGTTGTCACCGGGTTTTCCAACCGGCCGCTATAACCCGGGAAAAAGAGAGATAGCACTGCACACATAAATGGCGACTGCATTCCACTAGAGAGAAAGAAGGGGGGGTTAAAATTACCGTCCCCTTTTCCCCTATCATTGTAGATGGGGCGCCCCACTGAGCTCTGCCCCTACAGTGATCAGCGGCGCGGGGAAATTTTTGATGAAAAGCAGTGTCGTCACACCCCCGGCCCCGCGGGGTTTCCTCGTCGGCCCGCGGGAAAAAGGAGTTTCGGGCGGGGAAATCGGGAAATGGGGAAAAACCCGTTCTCTCTCTTTTTTTTTTTAAACCTGGCACTACAAGGGGGTTTTGGGGTATTTTAAACCAACTGGAGGGACATATTAAAAAGGGGGGCCCATATTCCCTAAGGGGGCATATTACAAAGGGGGCATTTTAACAAAGGGGTTCATATTAAAAAAGGGGCAAATTTACTAAAGGGAGAAATATTACTAAAGGGGAATATTAAAAAAAGGGGGCATATTCCCTAAAGGGGGCATTTACAAAGGGGCTTATTACAAAAGGAAGTATTTTTTCAAAGGGGGGCATATTACTAAGGGAGAAATACCCCAAAGGGGGCTTTTTAACAAAAAGGGGACATATTACAAAGGGGGGAAATTTTAAATAAGGGGGGCATAAAAAAAAAAATTGACATATTCCCGGGGAGGGGGCATATTACAAAAGGGGGGCATATTCCCGGGGGGGGCAATTTACAAAGGGGAAGCATGTACATTAGGGGAGGGGCAGGGTTTTTTATCTATCATTACTGGGGGGGGGAAATGAAATTTTCATTACTACAGGGGAATGTATTTTTTCAATTACGGGAAAGGGGGCATTATTTATCAAATCATTAGGGGAAAGGGGAAAAGAAATTTACTACATTATTTGGGGGGGCATTTTTTTTAAATAAAATCATTACTACGGGGCATATATCCTATAATGACAGAGCAAATTACATATATATATTAAATTGCATGTATAATGCTGATCAATATTACTGCAGACTGACCTGTCAGCTCATTGTGTATCAGCATTAATATAGAAACCGACCGCCAAGCTACAATCAGTCTGCAGTTATAAAATACTGTTCCCCAAACCACAAATGAACCACAGATATCACTTTATTGGGGTTTTTCTTTTGTGTGTGATTCTAAACATCCAACCCCATCCATAACCCCGCCCCTAATAACCCCGCCCCCATTGGGATGTGGAAAAATTGTCTGGAATAAAACTGGTCCATAGTACAAAAAAGGTTGGGGACCGCTGGTATAGAGGATCTGTTATATCTCCTGTGTGGTGTAATATAGAGTATCTGTCAGCCCTCCTGTGTGATATAGTATAGATGATCGGTTCCCTCTCAGTAATTTGGTTGTAGTATTACGAACATCAGTCTCGCTCTCCTGAGTGGTGTAGTGTAAAGGATATGTCAGCACTACTGTGTGGTATGGTATAGAGGATCTGTCAACTCTTCTATGAGGTATAATATAGAGGAGCAGTCAGCTCTGGTGTGTGATTTCAGTGACTTAGGCTGTAAGCTTAGGGCAAGGATCTAATTTTCTTAACTACTATCTTTACTAAGTGTGACACCAGTGAGAGAATGGGACATTAGGGAAATAAAAAAAGTGGCCCAAGAATGGGTGTAAGAAGAAGGGGTTTGGGTTCTTGGAGAAATGGACCAACTGTATTGTTAAGCCTTGTTGGTAGGGGTAGGTTGCACTTGAATAAAGAGGATTAATCTGTGTTTGGAATGAAGATTGCTAAGAGTTTGAAGAAGAGTTTAACCCCGTACTAACACATGATTATGAGGACGTCATGGTGCCTTGAAGGTCCTAGATTGTGGTCTTACTCAGTAAGTCCGCCACATAGGAGGCTGGTGTCAGCTGCTAATTGCAGCTGATTCTCGCTGATAACAGCAGGGAATGTTTGGATTTTTTTAAAAGTATAAAAACATAATGAAAACCCTACATATTTGTTATTGCCAGAATAACATCAACCTGCAGAATACACATAATTTCTACTGAAGAGTGAACAATGTAAAAGCAAAACCCATGCAAAAAAATACTTGCGCCCCACAAAGGCGCAAGTATGTTTTTTTCTTCACAATTCACCCCACTTAGTTTTTTTTTTCCGTTTCTATTATATCACATGTACCAATCAATGGCCTTATTGAAAGCATCTAGTCCTGCAAAAAAAGCCCTTATATATATATATAATATATATATAATATAATATATATATATAAAGATATATATATATATAATATATAAATATAGTGATATATAATAATATATATATATATATATATAATAATATTGTATGAGGTGCCGCAAGGCAACAATCGACTGATGGGAGATATGTGGTCACCCCGGGGGGCCCCTCGCCCTCAAAAAGGTGTGAAATCCCAAAAACCCCCAAACCACACACCACACCACCCCACCCCACCCCTCCCCCTTATGCATGGTATCGGTGAGGTAAAAACCAGCAGAGTGGTGTCAGATGCATTAGAAACCTGACATCCTTGTTATTATTAGCATAACTGCAGATTGCAGTACTCCGGGCCGGGCTTACCGGAGCGGCCAAGAGCTGGGTGGGAGTCGCTCCCACCTTTTCATGTCCCAGCCACATTTTTATCTCTGTAAGCCTGGTAAAATCAGGTGAGCTGGGAGGTGGAGGGGGAAGTCTCCTCCAGAGCATTTGTAGTAAAAGCTCTGTTTTGCAGGTCTGGATGTGGAGCATGATATCTGCCTGGAAGCGGCACCTTGCCCTGCGACCTACGACCTTGGTGGAGCTCTCAGCCACATCGGTCAAGAGAACTGTGCTTTGCATACCACAAGAACTTTGTTTTTGCCTAAGACATTCTTAAACTGGCACAGGCTGAAGTAAGCCGTGTGGGCTCGGTGTGCTGTGAATATTACGTGTGGCTAATAAAGAGCACCTGTTTAGTGCAACGTCCCTGCTCCGGTTCCTGTGGAAAGGTTTACCATTGGAGTTGAACCCCTACAATTAGTGGAGGATGCGGCCATAGCCTGCGAGACCTTTTATATGTCCTGGGTTAAAGCGGCAACTCATTAAAAACACAGGCTTTAGCAATTGAGGAGATTTTTGATACACCTGGTGCGGGCTAACACGCAGCGAGCAGCAGGCTCATCTGAGTCTATACGGGCACAACAGGAGAACAAACCAGCGTCTGATGAAACATAGATGGGCATACTCTCAGAAGCCATCCAGGTAAAGAGACCCCAGCCCCACTTCACCAGGGATGACGGCCACGAGTCAACGGCGAACCGTAAGGGATGCACTGCGAAGATGACCCAGAGGACGACGTGGAAGCCTTCCTTCTCAGTGTTTGACTGCGGCTAAGCCGAACGAGATGGGTGGCCACAGAGCAGTGGAGTGAAGTTGGCGCCCTTCCTCAGCTGTGAACCCCAGAAGGTGTATTATGATCTATCGCGTCAAGAGCCCAGGGAATATCCAAGCTGAGGGCTGAGATCCTGGCACGGCTGGGGGGTAACAGTGAATTCCGTAGGCCCATAGAGTACATCAGTGGGAGTGCTGATAGTATTGACACCCTCCAGGTCACAGATGTTTTTTGACCTCCTGCCACTACTTCCAAAGATGGTTAAACAGAGGTCTGTACACCAGCGCCAAATGATCGAGCCGTGTTGTAATGGATCAGATCATGCATGCCCTGCCCAGACCACTGCAAGTGCTGGGTGGTTCAAGTGAGTCCCAAGAATGCAGACGACCTATGACCTGGGTGGAAGATATCATGTGTGGAGAACTCCATGACTGACCCTGGGAATCCCACTTCTCCATATTGGGCCATCCGCAGTGACTCCAGTGGCCAGAAACGGGACCCAAATACCCCCGAGAAGACCCCCAAGATCGATAAGGTCTGCCGGAGTCAGGACCAGAATCGGGCCAAAGGAAGATTAGGTGCTGGAGGTGCTGCTCCAGGGCAGATGGTGGCTCAGTGTCCTCCTCACTCCGCGGCAATGGACTGTTCTATAGGGAGACGCGTTTTCTATGTTCCAATCACATGTGGCCTGTTCTAAACTCGTGGAGGAATTCAACTCAACCCCAGTCAGTTAATGGACGTTGATGTACTGGGCTCCTGTACTCTGGGGAGCCCTGTCACCCGTCATAAGCCGCCCGACGTCCCATGCATTTAAAACAGGATTAGGACCAGGGAAAAACTGTGGTGCTGTCACCTGGTATCCCACGGTAATACAAAGGTTTTTACCCAGTGGTGTGGGTCACTTCCAGTCTGATGTGGGTAACGGTATCACACCTCAGCTGGATTGTGGCAAGGGTTAATGCATGAGATCATTTTGGGCCGAGATTGCCCCCTATTTTGGAAATCTTTGGCTAAAGGCGGTACACTAACCCATCCGGGACCCAAAGACAGCATGGTGAGTGTTTGACCCGAGAGATAGTCCCCGAAGTTCCTAAGTCAGCGATGTGGGTGAAAATGAGGAGGAAAATCATCCTGTGATGAGCGTTTCCTGACTAGAGGTGTCTCTGGGGAAACTTTGGGACAGCCCGCTCCAAGATGAAACCTGAAAGGGCCCGAAATAATGTGGTGGACTTGAATGGGGTACCCCAAGACCATTGGACAGATGAGAGGTTCCCACTTCGCTATGAATGTGAACCTCTTGACCGTGTGACCAGAGTCCAGGGGAAGAGCTATGGAGCAGCTGTTAGTGCCAAAAGGTGTATAAGGCGGATGGTATTGGAGAGCTCGCACATGCCCATGTGCTGGTGGGACACCTGGGGGCAGTCAAGACCCTGGAGAGCAGTTCTACATAGGATTTTATTGCCAGGGTGTTACCGGTGAAATTCGTGACTACTGTCATCCCTGGTCCAGTATGGTCAGGTAAACTCCCGTTGCCCACTTCCGCAACCCTTTGGTGCCACTGCCTATTATTGAATCCCTTTTTGACAGTTAGCCCATGGACTTGGTCGGCACTTGTAAATCTACTAGGGGCATCAGTACATCCTAGTTTATAGTTGACTACGCCACCCGTACCTCTGAGCAGTGCCCCTCAGTAATACATCCTCTAAAGACAATTGTCCGGGAGCTGGGTTCCACTTTTTGCAAAGAACTGTGGTTACCCAATGAGATTCTCACAGACCATGGAACCCCTTCATGGTCAATGATCATGCAATGATCTCTGTAAGGACGTTAAGGATCTCCCAGATATCCGCACGTTCCGGGTCTATCACCCCCTAACGGATGGCCTTGTAGAGCGCTTTAACAAGACGCTAAAGGCCATGTTAAAAAAGTAGTAGAAAAGGATGGCCCTGGAGATTGGGACTGTTTGCTGCCGGCTACCGTGTTGGTTTTCTATCATATAGGTACCCCAAGCCTCTACAGGATTTTTCCCGTTTGAATTATTTGTATGGTAGACCTCCTCGGGGTTACTGGATATTGCAAAAGAGACTGGAGAGGAGTTACTCCCCCCAAAAAATTTTTTTAAAAAAGTGGTTATAGAAATTTACACAAATGCGAAGAAAGAATATCCAATTGATCCCATCGTAAAAGACCATCTTCTACAGGTCTCAGGAATGCGCATCCCAGGGTGTACAACAGGTCGCCGCGGCTTAGGCAGTTCAGCCAGGAGACCGGTTTCCTAGTGCTGAGTACCCACAGTGGAAGTAAATTTCTCCGCATAAATGGCAATGGGCCCTATGAGGTAGTAGATAGGGATAGGCCGCGATGTTAACTACCTGTGTACACCCAGCCGGGGAAGGCGAAACCCTATCAGATCTACATATAAAATTCTGTTAATACCCAGAAGGGATAGGACCCCCCAGTAGCTCTTGCCGTGGTTGATCGAACTCAGACTCCACTATTGAGGATGTGAAAATTGCAGACACCCTGTCCCCTGCCCAAAAACAGCAGTGCCGGCAGCTGTTACAACAAAATAGGACATGTTTCAGAATCACCATGGCTTTTTCCCAGGTAATCGAACACGAGATAAATTACGGATCCGCTGTGACTGTGAACCTGAAGACCTTACAGGATTCCTTGGCCCGCCGTGGAGTCATGCAAAGGAATCCAGAGAATGATGAAGCTGGGTGTTTATTGAAGAGTCTAAACAGTGGGGTGGTCCAGTCCCTATAGTGTTAGTCCCAAAACCCAATTGAGAGTGTCGTTTATTTGCAATGACTAACGCAAACTGAACGAAGGTCTAAAGTTGATGCTTACCCCATTGCCCCGGGTAGACGACTTATTTGAGATGGTTAGGTCCAGCTCGCTATATCACTACCCTGGGAGATCTCACCAAAGTGCTACGGTCAGATCCGCTTCTAATGAGGCATAGGAGAAGACATCTTTTACCACACCTGAGGATGTTGCCAAATATGTGAGGATTGCCGTTCGAGTATTGCAAGAGGCCCCCGCCACTTTCCAGAGGGCATTGGATCGAGTCTACGTCCCACACAGAAAAATATCGGCCCGCGTAACCTTAGACTATATTGTGATCTTTACTCATGATTGGGCCGAGTCTCCTAGGTAAAGTCCCAAGCTCTCCTGGACTCGTTAAGAAAGGCTGGGTTTACTATCAACCAAGAGTAAGTGTGCCATGGGGATGGAGGAAGCCCGATACTTGGGTTACATTTGTAGTACGATGAGAAATAAAACCCCAGCTTAACAAAAGTGATGCAATTCAAGAACTGGCCCCGCCCCTAAACAAAAAACATTTCAGAGCTTCTGGGAATGTGGGGTATTACAGGATGTTTATCCCCAAGTTCTCCGAATAACAGTGCCTCTGACATACCTGACGAAGGTGCAAAATCGGCCAATGGTGAAATGGTCCCCATAGGCGTGAAGGAAGCTACCAGAAGCTTAAGACTGCCCTCTGAAATCAGCCAGGTTGTTATTTTCCCCCTGACTTCTCCAGAGAGTTTGTCGTCCCGAGAACGGTACGCCTCAAATAGGGGTCTTGGTGCGTGAAGTTCCCAAGTCATAGAATGGAGAGGAAAATCCCGTCTGTTATTTGAGTAGGAAGCTATCCCGCTGAGCATAACTACTCTATTATTGAAAAAAATGCCTGGCTATCAAGTGGTGCCCTGGATTCCTTCAGTAATTACCTGCTAGGGCGCAGTTTAGGCTGATTTCGGATCATGCCCCTCTTAGATGGTTAAGAGAAAAGAAGTGGAAAAAATCTAGGGTCACCCTGCTGGTTCTTGGCTCTACAGATTTTAATTCTCTGTAGAGTCATAGCCAGGAAAACTGCAAGGAAATGCAGATGCATTTGTTCTAGTGGTAACACTGCATGATGGCGGAAGGTGCCCATAACCCCGGCTTGGGCAGATGGAGGGGGTTATGTAAGAGGGCGCAAGGCACAATCATTGTGGATATATGTTTCAACCGTAATGCCTAGATCGGTGAGGTAATCCCAGCATATAGGTAAGGTGTCAGATGCATTAGGAAACTGACATCCTTGTTGTTATTATTAGCATAACTGCAGATAGCAGTTACTCCTGGCCGGGCTTTACGGAGCGCCAAAGATCTGGGTGGGATGGTCGCTCCCACCTTTTCCAGTTCCATGCCACATTTTTTATCTCTGTAAGCCTGGTAAATCAGTGAGCAGGGGAGTGGAGGGAGTCTCCTCAGAGGCATTTGTAGTAAAAGCTCTGTTTTGCAGTCCTGATTGAGCAGATATCTGCTGGAAGCAGGCACCTTCCGGGCGACCCTACGGACGGATGAGCGCCCACATCGGGCAAAGAGAACTAGTGTCTTAGCATACTACAGACTTTGTTTGCCTAAGACTTTCTAAACTGGCTCAGGTCTGAGAAGTAAGCCTGCGGGCTCGGGTGTGGCTGTGTATAAACTTGTGGCTAATAGAATAGTCACTGTTTAAGTTGCAACTGTCCCCTGCTTGCTGGTTCCTGTGGAAAGGTTTACCATAGGAGTTGAACCTGCCCTACCAATATATATATATATATAAAAAATATATTTATATATATATATATATATAATATATTTATAATATATATGTATACTGTATACTGTATACGTATAGAACTGTGCTTTGTCATACCACAGACTTTGATTTAGCCTAAGACTTTCTAAACTGGCACAGTGCTGTAAGTAAGCCTGTGGCTCGGGTGTCTGTGTAAAAACGTGTGCTAATAAAGAGCACCTGTTTAAGTGCAACGTCCTGCTGCTGGTTTCCTGGGAAAGGTTACCATTGGAGTTGAAACCCCTACACATATATATATATAAATATATATATATATAAAATATATATATATATATAATATATAAATATATATATATATATATAAATAACTGTATATATAAGTTAAGGCTCTTGGGGAGGAAAAAAAACCAAACAGACATATTATTATGACCGGCTGTCAGGAATAGGTTAGACTAGGGAATGGAGGAGGGGCACCTACACCTGTGGACGGTAAAATAATGTGGATCTGGAACTGGGGTACATTGATGAACCTAAGTGTAACCATTAGGGGGTATGAAGATTAGAACAGTTAAGAAGGGCAAGCTTTAAAATATAAAAATTCCAAAACTAAGTTAAATGCTGACCAACACTGAAGGCCTGACAAATAAAATTGATGAGCCCGAATTAATGATGTCTGAGTAAAAATATGCCATACAATAGAGGGATAGCTGACAGATGGCTAGAAGATGAATATGACGGTAACTTACAGGTTCCAGTATGTCCAGGATGGATTATACAAATCGTAGATGGCAATGTTTTTTTCTTTATGTAAATCATTGTGAAAACCCATGCTATGCCAAAAATTGTATAAGAGAGATTAACATATGGAGTTACTATGGGTAAAAATTCATGGAGGAAAAATAATAAAATACTGATAGTCGTTTGCTATAAGACACCAAACACATTATATTAGAATCCACAGGAATTCTAATAAAATCTACTAGGACGCAAACCACAATCAGGTTCTTAAAATGTGAACCTCATAATAATTGGGAGGCTGAACCTATAGTTCCATTATGAAAGAAGATTTTTAATCAATAGTTAAAGGTAAGTATGTTTTTCGTTGGTTACATGACCCAACTAGAGAGAAGACCCTGACAGATGATATGCTGAGAAAAGGATCAACTGTTCATAGAATAATAAGAGTGCAGATTGGGAGCACCAAGGCAATAGCACCTGCAATTTAATACTTTTCCCGCTTGTCTTTCAATGTAAACGACCCACTGATCTTTTTGAAGACCAAATTCTACCAGCTAAGACGCGCCTTTAACCTCATTGATTAGGGCGCTTTCCTAAAAAATAACAGTATGGGTACTAAATGGAATATCTTTAAAAGCACTTTAAACTTTCATTGTGTGTTACCTATTTTATAGGAATAAAAGAGTTAGAAACAGAAAAAAATAATGTAGATGAATAAAAATGTAAAGGAGGCAATAAATACTATAAAGAAGAAAGCATTTACAATACTAAAATAAGAAGGCAGTGAAGAAGCAGTAAAAAGCTATAAAAAAAATAAATTATGTAAAAAGCAGATGAAGGCAACAAAGCTACAGACACTTATTGCCAAAGACAGTAAAACAAACCCTAAAATGTCCTTCAATTATAGTAATAGTAAAAAGGTTGAAACTGACAGTCTTAGAACTTTGAAAATCAAAGAGGTGAAGAGAAGAATCTCTTAAACATTTTTCTACAATGCGTTCACAGAGGAAAATAACATTTCTGTTAATAGAAGAATTAGATAAACTCTATATTTAGTATCTCCTGTCTAACACAGAAAGAAGGGTAGCGCTGTTTTAGAAAGAGGGAAATAGATAAATCCTGAGGTACAGATGGCATATATCCCTACATACAGTAATTAAGTAATGTACTACACAGGCCCATATTCCTATTGTTTAAGGACTCACAGCAACAGGGTCTGTTATATAGGACTGTCACATAGCAAACAATCATGGTGCCAATATTAAAAAGTTGGTTCAAAAAAATTGTGGGGACATTTTTGAAGAGTTACCTTAAAAGGGTTGTTCAGGACTTACAAAAGCTCATTGGCCCGCTGGGGTATGATTAGAAATAGAAAAAAAAGAAGTATACTTACCTCCGTGTCGCTCCCATTCCATCCCAGTGGTCTGCCCGTACATCCCGGCTGGACAGTGAACATTCATCGTTCACGGGCTATGTGCCGCCAATCACAGGCCAGAGTGGTAATATTCCGGTCACAAGAACAGAATGAGAGCGTCGCAGAGGTGAGTATCATTTTTTTTTTTCTATGTCTAATCATACCCCAGCAAACCTATGGGCTTTTGTAAGTCTCGGACAACCCCTTGAATGAAGAAAAAATGCATATCACCATATTACATTACATTAGATTTATGACAGATTAGTCCTCACAAACTCCTCCAAATAGCTTCTCTGAAGAGGTATGAAAGTTCTATGAGGAGATACAGTATCTCATTAAAGTGAGTACACCCCTCACATTTTTGTAATTATAGTATTATATATTTTCATGGGACAACACTAAAGATATGACACTTTTGATACAATGTAAAGTAGTCAGTGCAGATCTTATATAACAGTGTAAGTTTGGTATGCCCTCAAAATAACTCAACACAGACCCATCACCATCTAAACTGCTGGCAAAAAAGTGAGTACACCCCTAGGTGAAAATGAACAAATTGTGCCCAATTTCCTATTTTCCCTCCATAGTGTTCCAAGGTCTTAAGTGTGAAGGAGGAACAGGTGTGTTAAATTTGGTGTTATCGCTCTCACACTCTCTTATACTGGTCACTGGAAGTTCAATATGGCACTCTCTGAGGATCTGAAAAAAGAGTTGTTACTCTACATAAAGATGGCATAGGCTATAACAAGACTGCCAACACCCTGAAGTTGAGTTGCAGCATGGTGGCCAAAACCATACAGTGGTTTAACAAAACAGGTTCCACTCAGAACAGGTTTCACCATAGTCAAGAAAAGAAGTTGAATGCACGTGCTCAGCGTCATATCCAGACATGGTCTTTTCAGTCTAGTGGGAGTGTCATGGTTTGAGGTTGTATGAGTGCTACCGTCTTTGGGGAGCTACAGTTCATTGAGAGAACCATGAATGCCAACATGTACTGTGAAATATTGAAGCAGAGAATGATCCCCTCCCTTCAGAAACTAGGGCAGTTTTCCGGCCATGATAACAACCCCACACACATCTCCAAGGCGACAACTGCCTTGCTAAAGAAAATGGGTGATGGTGCTGGACTTTACATCCACCAGCTTCTTAAGGTCATCATGCAGGAGTGGAAGAGGATTCCTGTGACTGTAACCTGTGAGCTCTAGTGAACTCCATGCCCAAAAGAGTTAAGGCGGTGCTGGAAAATAATGGTAGCCACACAAAATATTGACACTTTGAGCACAGTTTGTCCATTTTCATTAGGGGTGCATTCACTTTTGTTTCCAGTGGTTAAGACATTTATGGCTACATGTTGAGTTATTTTGAGGACACACCAAATTTACACCTGTTATACAAGCTATACACTGACTACTTAACATTGTAACACAGTGTCATATCTTTAGTTTTGTCCCATGAAAAGATATAATTAAATTTTTACAAAAATGTGAGGGGTGTACTGACTTTTGTGAGATTCTGTAAGTCATTGGATGTCATTATTTTTACAAGTCGTTTAATACTGTGGCACAAAAAAGTTTAATCAATAAAATAAGAATTATGGGGATGGGAAAAATATGTGTAAATGGGTAAGCATCCTTAAAAGAAAATATTGGATGGTTATTACTAGTACATATTGCTAGTAGTGGAGTATCTCAGGGGTCCATACTGGGCCCTATTTTCATTAATTTACTTATTAATTATGTACTGTTACAAAATGATGTGCTTAAGTTTGTGGCTTAGGTAGAGAAGTGGCAAATGAGGTTTAAAAATGATAAATATAAGTTGATTCAAATGGAAGAAGTCAATTCAAAATCGGAAAACACTGGTAAAACTGACGTGGAAAAGGGTTTACTGTAAGAATTTTATATGACAGCAAACTTAACTATAGCAGCAAGTGACAGGCTGCTGCTGAGAAGGCAAATAAGATAACTGAGGGCGACATGCATGAATGGGACTGCACGACTTTTCTGCCATGCTTGGAGCCAAAAAACCTGTTGTTGCCTTGGGAAACAGATGTATGAACTGTCCTACGCCAAAATCTGGTGCATTCTGTGACAGACATGACACTTTTGTATGTGCCAATTCTACAGGGGCATGGCACGCCAGATTCATATGACACACCACGTTTATGAATGTGTCACAACAAAATGTGATGCAAAACTATTGTACCAATCCAAATCAATTTCATAGTGACAATGCAGAGGCAAATTTTGGCACATACACTCTGTGTGCTACCTTTTAGTACATAAGTGTGTCTCGCAATGTCACACACTTGTAAAGGGCCATGAGACACTTTGATATACACTGATAAATGCTACTGTACACTAACTTACTGAGAAGAACGGCTGTCGAGGCGGTGCCAATTTTCATACATATCCCCCTTAGTATCCATGGCATCTTGCGTTCATGCTGGAATTAAACATTTCAGACTTTGCCTGATGGACATATAATCAACTAGTGAAGCTATGTACATTGCTTTAGGTCTGATTCCAGTGTATTAATTATGGAGGATATTAAAAATAGAATATACCAATAAGAGGACATTTTAATCCCTAAAAGTAATGTCTGCACACAGTGCTACCAACTACACATTATATTGAATGTTTCTACTATGGACATGGAATACATGTCTGAGATGGGAAGACCCATTAAAGTAATAGAGAAGAGAGAGAAAACAAGACAAAACCCCACTTCTTACGTGAATCCCACCACAAACACAAAACTAACATCTTCCTGTCTGTAGCTTCCAAAGGTATTCCCCAGGTACCTTAAACTTCCTGAAAAACCCTCTTTCCCTCTTCAAACATTATATTGAATTAAAATACAGAGGACACTAATTTGGAGATAATCCCTAAACATACTGCACATCCAGTACTTAGCTTCTTTTTAGCTAAAAAAGTTTTCCCATTGTAAATGATCCTTATTTTAGCAGGATAAATCACTGAGTAGTTAATAGCCACAAAGGAAAGTTTTACACATCTAAATAACATAATCTCTTTAATTTACTACGGAGAAATCCAGAAAGAACATGATTTTGATGCAATAAAAAATAAAAGTCTCTCACTCACACCTTTCTAATCAATGTACCATGATCCCTGTAATTAAGATTTTGCTTCATATAGGACTTTGACAAGATCCTAGAATCCTTAGTTTCACAGGAATTTTATGTGCCCATTGGACAAAACAAGTTGTGAATAGATTTAGGTTCCAAAGTTATCTAGAATCTAAGTGAATAAAATATGTACAAGTCATGGTAGTCCCTTTGAGACTTCTGGAAAACCCAAAATTTTTATGTTTCACCTCCCAGATGGTATGGGCAGGCAGTGTTCTTTAATGATCAGAGGAAAGGTGTAAGGTCAGGGTAGGCGGAAAAAAACAGAATAGTTAAAAAAAGTAGCAAAGGTCAAAACTGGGAATAATACAAAGAATAGCACAAACGCATCAAACACTAGCATGAGACCCCAATAACTGGCAAAGACCAGAGGGACATGTTTGAAGATAAAGCCCCAGGTGAATCATGATAGGTTCCTGGGAAAGCTAAGTGGTGAATGCTGGCCCTTTAAAGCTGAGAGGTCATGTGCGCACACACTAGGGGACAGCAGAAAGCAGGAATCAGCAGCAGAAGGCAGAGCCTGGCATTGGCAGGAAGAAGAACATGGGACCCAGCATAAGAGGGAGGAAAGGTGAGACTGAAACCAGGTCTGCGGAGTGAGAACAGGGGCACATCCGTGGCCCAGCACATGGACTGCAGCACTGTCCGTAAAATGGTTAAACTTAAATGGGTTTTGCCACAAGTGTGGAACATGTCCGCCACTCGCAGCGTCAGCTGGCCATGCTTGCACAATCGCTCTCCATTCTATTCCATGGGATTTCTGAGTACAGCTGAGCGGCTCTACTCAGAACTCCCATAGAACAGAATGGAGAGTCATGCAAAGTGGTATGCTATCATTTTCTTTGGTGGCAAAATTCCTTTAATGTACGTTGTACACCATTTTTACTATTACTTAACTTTTATTAGTAAAAATAAGCTAGTAAAAGACTGGAATTCAGTTTAGTCGGCTTTTAGCCGATATTTCTCCTCTGTTTCATATGTTTGTAGAGTTCATATGTACTAATATATGTTCCTGACTATTGTACCTCTTGTTACTAAAATGAAATGATTTAACCTAAAATGATGTGCTGATCACTTTTTTAATCCTTTAAAGACCAAGTCTGTGTTGGCTTCAAGCATAGTTGCCAACTTTTGAAAGTGGAAAAGCAGGAGATCGAAGAGGGCGGCGCGCTACGAGCGCCGCAGCAAAGAATTTGCATGGACACGCCCATCTTGTTGGTGTGCCACGCCCTTCAAAAGCCACACCCCCACCCGCCTAACTGCATAACGGCTTTTGGAGAAAGCCAGGTAGATGCCCTTTTAGCCAGGGAGTAGTCCCCCATTAACCAGGTAGTGGCCTTACAGGCAGGTAGATGCCCCCTTGTAGCCCCAAATAGATGCCCCCTTGTAGCCAGGGAGATGCCCCCTCTGTAGCCAGGGAGATGCCCCCCTTTGTTAGCCAGGGAGATGTCCCCCCTTTTTTAGCCCGGTAGATGCCCCCCTTTGTTACCAGGGAGATGCCCCCCTTTGTTAGCCAGTAGTGCCCCAAATTTTTTACCAGGTATCCCCCATTTGTTGCCAGGTAGTGCCCCCTTTGTTGCCAGGTAGTACCCCCTTTGTTGCCAGGTAGTTGCCCCCTTTGTTAGCCAGGTAGATCCCCCATTTTTTAGCCAGGTAGTGCCCCATTTGTTTAGCCCCGAGGGTTTGTTGCCCCCTTTGTTAGCCAGGTAGTTTGCCCCCTTTTTGTTTGCCAGGTAGTGCCCCCTTTGTTGCCAGGTAGTGCCCCCTTTGTTGCCAGGTGATGCCCCCTTTTGTTAGCCAGGTAGTGCCCTTTTTGTTGCCAGGTAGTGCCCCTTTTGTTGCCAGGTGATGCCCCCATTTGTTAGCCAAGTAGTGCCCCCTTTGTTGCCAGGTAGTGCCCCGTTTGTTTCCAGGTGATGCCCCCATTTGTTAGCCAGGTAGAGCCCCCCTTATAGCTAATAAAAAATAAAATAATAAATTCCACTTACCTCACCAGGCTCCCTGCAGCACGTCCGAGGCTGCCGACTGAGTACTCTCCGCGTCGCAGGGGGAGTGAGTGCAGCCGCGCGTCACACCCCCTGCGATGCTGATCTGTATGTACAGCGCGCATCGGCACTGTACATACAGTGGGAGGAGGGAGGAGGGAGCGATCCCTCCTGCCTCCTCCCTGCACAGTGAGACGCGCCGGGTGGGTGAGCGGACGCTGCGGCCGCTTCACCCGCCTGTAGGAGCGGCCCGGCGGCGCAAGAGTAGCGCACCAGCGCTACTCTTGCCCCGTGGTAATTTAAAAAATTCCCGCTGCCTGCTGGCAGCGAGAGAAATGCCAACTCTGCTGGGAGGGCGGGGGGGGGACCCCCATTAGCGGGACCCCCCCCACCAAAAGCGGGAGAGTTGGCATGTATGGCTCACAGCGTCCTATCAGATGTCATGATTGTCCCTGCGACCCCCGTGTCGGGTCGCAGGCACACCCGTACTCCGGCGGGCTGTGGGCACGCTCGCAGATCTGTTCACTTACCTCACCGCGCTCCTGCTGTACTTTGGGCGCGCGCCTCTGCTGCTGGCCGGACGCGTGCTCGCCTCCTTAGCGGGCGTGTACAGTACTTTAGCTCAATTTAAAGGGACAGCGCGCCGGTGATTGGTCTCACTGGGAACTGACCCTATTTAAGTCCTGCTCCTTCCTTAACACCTTGCTGAATCGATAGTGACCTGTGCCTAGAGAGGAAGCGTTCCATTGTGTCTTGTTGCCATTACCGTGTACCGTACCTTTCTGCCTCCGTCCCTCGACCACTAACCTTTGCTGCCTGTCCTGACCTTCTGCCTGTCCCCGACTATGAGCCTGCCTCACGATTCTGCACCACGCCGCACCTTGGCAGCCACCACAAGCAATTCACGTCAGGGTTAGCGACCTGGTAGCAATCCGCCGCACCAAGTCCATCTCGCTTTGCGGCGGGCTCTGGTGAAAACCGGACCTATTTAGATTCCGCTCCCTGGCATGGCTACTACCATCGCTTGCGGTGGTCCAGAGGATCCACTACCACTGACCGTTACAGTTCGATTCAGCCATGGATCTCGCCAAAGTGCCTCTACCAAGCGTCTCTGACCTCACCACCATCGTGGCCGAGCAGTCGAAACAGATCGCGCAGCAAGCGCATCAGCTTAATCAACTGTATTCGATGATGCAGCAGCTCCTTGCCACTTAGCAGCAGCAGTCAGCTGCCGTGGCTCCACCCGTGGCAGCCGCTTCAGGGATGTCCACCAGCCCTAAACTCCGGTTGTCCATGCCGACGAAGTTTGACGGGGATCCTAAGGCCTACAGGGGCTTCATCACCCAGTGCACCCTCCATGTGGAGCTAATGGCTGGTCACTTCCCGTCTGAAAGGTCCAAGGTGACCATCGTGGTCAGTCTTCTCTCCGGAAAAGCCCTGGCCTCAGCAACTCCACTCTGGGACCGAGGCGATCCAGTCACAACTGATGTTGTGACATTCCTGCAGGAGTTCCGCAGCGTCTTCGAAGAGCCTGCACGCGCTTCGTCTGCCGAGACCACCTTGGTGAACTTACAGCAAGGGAGTTCAACCGTAGGAGACTACACCATGCAATTCCACGCACTAGCTTCAGAGTTGGCTTGGAACGATGCAGTGTTGTGCGCCACGTTCAAGAAGGGCCTCTCCAGCCAGATTAAGGATGCCCTCTCCACCCGTTACCCTCCATCTTCATTAAGCAAGCTCATCCATCTGGCGACTGGGATTGACATCCGTTTCTCAGAGAAATGGGAGGAGCTCCGTCAAGAGCGCGAACCAGTCTGAACATGTCGTCTACCCCGTTTTGCGCTGGTGTTTCTTCGGCCTCCACTGCCTTCCTGAAAAAGACCATGCAAGTGGACAGAGCCCACCTGTCTCCGCAAGAACTTACACGGCGACGTGACGAAAACCTGTGTCTCTACTGTGGCAGCCCTGAACATTTCCATAGGGGTTGTCCGCTCCGTCCGCAACGTCCGGGAAATGAGCGCACTAAGGCTTTGTGGGAGAGGTATCCCTAGGTGTGAGCCATCCCTCTCCACGGCTCATGTAGCCAGTTCTGGTCACAACTAATGCCGGAATCTCGTTTCAAGTGGCTGCCTTACTGGATTCTGGATCTGCCGGGAATTTTATGGATGCTACTTTGGTGGCCAAGTATCATCTCTCGGTGGTCCGCTTAGACCAACACTTGGTCATCTCATCTATTAGTGGAGAGCTACTGAGTGACTCCATCCTCTTTCGGTCTGACCCAGTGGTCCTACAAATAGGAGCTTTGCACAAGGAGAAGATCGCATTCTTCGTGCTACCCCGTTCTTCCTCGGCTGTTCTCCTGGGGCTTCCATGGCTGCAGCGTCACGTCCCTATGCTCGACTGGAAGGCGGGTGAAGTTTTGCGTTGGGGTCGAGACTGCTAGTCTCGCTGCCTAGTGGCACCTCGCTGGGTGCGCCCCATTCCTCCACAACCAGCTCCCAAGTCTCCACCAGGCCTGCCACAACTGTATCAAGACTTTCAGGATGTCTTCTCTGAGAAGCAAGCGGAGACTCTTCCTCCACACCGTCCCTACGATTGCCCTATAGATCTGCTGCCTGGGACTAGTCCGCCCCGGGGTAGGGTCTACCCGCTCTCCGTGCCCAAGACTCAGGCTATGTCGGCCTACATTAAGGAAAGCCTACAGAAAGGCTTCATCCGAAAATCCACTTCTCCGGCAGGCGCTGGTTTCTTCTTTGTGGAGAAGAAGGATGAGTCCCTGCGACCGTGCATTGACTACCGCAGTCTCAACAAGATCACCATTAAAAACCAGTATCCTTTGCAACTTATTACCGAACTCTTTGATCGTCTCCGGGGAGCTAGTCTTTACCAAATTGGATTTGCGGAGGGCCTATAATCTTGTCCGGATCCGGGAGGGTGATGAGTGGAAAACAGCCTTCAATGCTTGTAATGGGCACTTCGAGTATCTTGTGATGCCCTTCGGCTTGTGCAATGCTCCAGCAGTCTTCCAGGAATTTGTCAATGACATTTTCAAAGACCTCCTGTATGACTGCGTAGTCGTCTACTTGGATGACATCCTGGTTTTCTCACCTGATCTGGGGACCCACCAGTCGCATGTGCGCCAGGTCCTGAAATGCCTGCACGAGAACCATCTCTATGCCAAACTGGAAAAGTGCCTGTTCCACAAGACTAGCCTCCTATTCCTCGGATATATAATCTCGGACAAAGGTCTGCAGATGGACCCCACTAAACTCTCCGCCATTCTGCAGTGGCCATGACCCGTTGACCTCCGGGCCATACAACTCTTCTTGGGCTTCACAATCACTACAGGCAGTTTATCCCGCATTTCTCGACATTGGTGGCACCGATTGTTTCTCTCACCAAAAAGCATGCCAACCCGAAACTGTGGCCATCGGCCACCGAAGAAGCCTTTTCCAAATTGAAGGCAGCATTCGCCTCTACTCCTGTCTTGTCCCGACCTGATACAGAGAAACCCTTCTTTTTAGAAGTCGACGCCTCTTCCTTAGGGGATGGGGCAGTCCTTACTCAAAAGGGGCCCAAGGGCAAGACTCGGACCTGTGGGTTCTTTTCCAGGACATTTTCACCGGCAGAGAGGAACTGTACCATCGGGATCGAGAGCTTCTGGCCATTAAGCTTGCTCTGGAAGAATGGCGTCACCTCCTGGAGGGTACTCAATTTCCCGTGAATATCTTCATTGATCACAAAAATCTCCTCCAACTCCAGACAGCGCAACGTCTAAACCCACGCCAAGCGAGGTGGTCTCTGTTCTTTGCCGGGTTCAATTGTGTTATCCATTTCCGACTGGCGGAAAAGAATATCAAAGCTGACGCTCTTTCCCGGGCCTCAGATGTTAGTGGAGTAGAAGAGGCCACTCCTCGGCCCACATTGTCCCCCCTGAATGTTTTGATTTTCCGTGGCTCCTGTAAACCTCCAACGTTTTCCCTCCGGGCAAGACGTACGGCACCCTGCACTCCGGAAAAAGGTACTGAATGGAGTCATTCTTCTGGTATAGCCCGGGACATCCTGGAGTTCGAAAGTCTCATTCCTGATTGCCCGCTTTTACTGGGGCCTGAATTGGCCAAAGACGTGGAAGGAATTCCCTGGAAGTTGTACCACTTGCGCTAGAATAAAAAAACCTCGTCTCAAGCCGGCGGGGCTGCTTGAACCTCTTCCAGGGCCTAACTGTCTGTGGGTTCACAAAAAGCCCTGTCTTTATCCCGCGACTTACCTCCTTTGCCGGTAATTTAAAATGGTTAAATTTGGGGGGTCATGGACAGATTCTCCAAAATGGCACCCCTTTGTCCGTGCCCGGCCCTTCCATCCACTCCACATTAGCCCAATCTCTTCTTTCAACCATATTTTCTGGCTACATGGACTTCCAAAAACATATCGTCTTGGAACGGGGAATTCAGTTTGTCTTAGATTTTGGCGGGGTCTTCGCGCAATTTTCAGGTCAAACTGGACTTTTTACTTTGCATACCACCCACAATGTGGAGAGCATGAATCAGGTATTGGGTACCTATCTCCGCCATTTCGTTTATGATTGACACGAAGATTTGTATAGTTTGTTGCCATGGGACGAAATTTCATATAATTCTCTGGAGTCAGATTCTGCTGTTGCATCTCCTTTTTTTGTGTTTTTTGGCCGGCACCCCCGTCCGCCCCTTCCGCTGCCCTTCGCCTCCTCCGATGTTCCTGCGGTAGATTGTTTCGTCCGTGACTTATCTGTCATTTGGGATAAGACACGCCAATTTCTGCTTCAGGCCTCTGCCCGCATGAAGGTTCAGGCAGACAAGAAAAGGAGACCCCCTCAGTCCTTTGCCCCAGGAGATAAGGTGTGATAGTCTGCCCGGTATGTCCGCCTAAAAATTCCCAGCTATACGCTTGGGCCCCCGTTTCTAGGTCCCTTTGAAGTCCTAAGGCGCATCAATCCTGTGGCCTACAAACTGCGGCTCCCTCCTACTATGCGCATCCCAAACTCCTTCCACGTCTCCCTGCTGAAACCGGTCATCCTCAATCGGTTCTCACGGTCTGTGGTTCCCCCATCTTCCATAGCTGACTCCACCAATGTTTTTATGGTTAAGGAGATCTTGGCCATGAAGACGGTTAGGGGGAGACGATTTTTCTTGGTTGACTGGAGGGGGTTTGGATCAGAGGAGAGGTTATGGGAGCTGGAGGATAACATCCTGAACCGGGACCTCCTGAAGAGGTTTCTGCAGACTAGAAAGAGGGGGAGGGCTAAGGGGGGGGGGGATACTGTCACTGCAGTCCCTGTGACCCCCGTGTCGGGTCGCAGGCACACCCACACTCTGGCGGCGTCTCCCGCTGCGAAAAGCGCCACGACCCGGTCCTCGGGCTGCGGGCACGCTCGCAACTCTGTTCACTTACCTCACCATGCTTCTGCTGTACTGCAGCTCAATTTAAAGGGACAGTGCGCCAGTGATTGGTCTCACCGGGCACTGATCCTATTTAAGTCCTGCCCCTTCCTTATCACCTTGCTGAATCGATAGTGCCCTTTACCTAGAGAGGAAGCATTCCATTGTGTCTTGTTGCCATTACCGTGTACCGTACCTTTCTGCCTCCGTCCCTCAACCACAAACCTTTGCCGCCTGTCCTGATCTTCTGCCTTTCACCGACTACGAGCCTGCCTCACGATTCTGTACCACGCTGCACCTCGGCAGCCACCGCAAGCAAGTTACGTCAGAGGTAACAACCTGGTAGCAATCCGCCACAGCAAGTCCATCCCGCTTTGCGGCGGGCTCTAGTGAAAACCGGACCTATTTAGATTCCGCTTTCTGGCGTGGCTACTACCATCACTTACAGTGGTCCAGAGGATCGACTACCACTGAATGTTACATCAGAAATTATTTTTGTTTGTTTTTTTTTGCAATTACATAGCTGTTTATGGCTTTTTTTTTTCATTATTTTGGGTTAGTTTTCCACAATAATAATAATAATAATAATATTGCTATAATTAATATTATTATTAATATACATATTTAAATGCTGCTTACCAAAATTGACATTGACACAAGTGGTGTATGATGTGGGTATAGGATTTGTTGGGTCACCACGAGTGTTGGTAAATACCACACAATGTAACGGAGTATAAGGAGTTTTCACCAGAGCCCATCGCAAGGCAAGGTAGATTTGGCTGCAGGAAACTCTCAGGTTGCTACCCCTGATGTGGTCACTCGTGGTGACAGCCAAGGCACCAAGGAGGTACTCCTCAGTGTTGGAGGGATTGTAGAGGTACTCTTTTTCATATTTTATAGTCTTGTCAAAATCTTTCCATTTTTGGTTCTTGGTTACCAGGTTGGCTCAGGTGTTTTTCCTGAACAATATGAATTTGGGAGCTAATGGTTGGTTTTTTGACATGGGAAGAGTTCTGTAATAACCCCTTTTTTCCCGGGGTTTTTTCTCTTCCATAAAGATTGCCATTCCATACGAGAAGAAAAAATTTTCTCAACTTTTATATCCACATACAAAGCCTTTAAATGTCCATGATGATGTGAAGCTTTGCAATGCAAAATAAAAAGTTTGTATTTTTTTTTCTAAAAAAATTTCATATACAGGAAAAAATAGAAAAAAAACATCCGTTATAGTATTGAGCTGTAATGCCCTTCCATGTTGCTTTCAATTTCCCAACAGGGTCCCAATCACTCCTTAAAATTTTCCCTTGTTGACAGGGGGGGCTAATTAAGAAAAAAACTGTTGGGGGTCAAAAGACTTTCTTTGCTGCCCATAGCAACCGATCAGAGCTCATAGTTACCAATCAGAGCTCCCCTTTCATTTCATATAGAGCTCTGAATATAATGATAGGCGAGCTCTGGTTGCTATGGTCTTATCCTTGAAGTTTTTATACATTCCTCCTGTTTTAAGTGAAAAAATCCTGGGGGAAGGGGGAAACCCGCCTTCTCCATCCATAATCTGTATCCATGTGTCCTTATGCACCTTCCTGGCTAGAAATGCTCATCGGCTCTGTCACACCAAGGCTATGTCTCCACTGTATTCAGCAGAATGTTTGTAGACCGCAGCTCACCTCAATTTTTTTTTAACTCATTTTTTTTTTTGCTTTTTAAAAAAAAAAAAAATTGTAAAAAAAAAAAAAAAAAAAAAAAAAAAAAAAAAAATTTTAAAAATAAGAGTCCAAAAGTCTTCGTTTTTTATCCCCCCTTCAGAGAGTCAAATTTTTAGCAAAAACATAGCCAATCTGTAGCCTAGGTGCCTTCCCTGGACTACATCCAGGCCCCCACCACCCCACATGATTGAACCCGAGTAGACCCAGACCCGACCCCGGAACGCACCTTCACACAGAGTTTCTTATTTACCGCCAGCCCCCCTGCTTTGTTGCTCCTTAAGTAAATAGGGTAAAGAGTCTTGAAAAATTAGTTAATTTAAAATAAAAAAAAAAGCAACCCTTAAAAATATTGAAAATTTTAAACTGCAAAAAAAATCTGTAAGTGAAAAGAAGAAAGAAAAAGGGGTCCCCACAAAACCAGGACTTTTTGCCTACTACATTTAATTTTAAGATATGATAATACCTAGTAATTTTGGATTTGAGCGAAGGTATGTTTCCCAAAGGAAAAAAAAAGGCATCACTTCAAAAGATCTCTTTCCCTCTGACCAGGGCCAAATCGGGGCCCGAACCACGGAAAGAACAAAGGGGGCCCCTTTAAACCCTTTTCCCACTGTTCCCGATAGCCCCGCCTGAAGATCCCAAACCCCGGAAAAACCTTTAAAGGGGGGTCCCAATTGGGAAATTTTCCGCATCTGACATAAAATTTGTCATGAATTTTTTTGCCATTGTTAAAAAAATTTGTTTTGACTGGGAATTTTTTTCTGGCATTTTCCTTTTGCATCTTTTTCCAAGGATATATTTTTTTTTGGACAGGGGTTTAAGCACCAATCCAAGGAAGCCATATCGGTCCACCCACTTCTCAAAAAATACACTTTTTGGCTCCCAATAGGAATCCCGGGACAAAATGGGGAATTCACCCCCCTTTGGGGGTGGGGTTGTGAAATAATAGAAAACCTTTGGTGAAAAATTCTAATTAAAATATTTCCTTTTTTTGCCCTGGGGAAAGGGCTGGGTAACTTTCCCCAAAAAAAACCCTGAGCAGCTACGCAGGGGCCACATCCCGTGTACCTTATCTTTCCCTTGGGGGCCTGACTTTTTGGGGCGGGGCTATCAGTCTGCCGGGAAAGCCCTGGGGGGGCGGAGGTATTTTTAAAGCCCAAAAATTTTCGCCTTTTTTGCAAAAACCGAAACGAGTTTTTTTCCAATTTTTAACTGGAGATCAGTTGTTTTTTGCTTTTTCCACCTTTCCCAAAAACCATCGGGGTTTATTTCAATATTGCTAAAACCCCTTCTTCCTTTTTGTTTAAAAAAGGTGTCCCTTTCCCATGGGGGAAAAATTTGAAGGGTTTTCGTGGGGGTTTTTTTTTTTAGGGGAAAACAGTGTATGTTTATTCCCCGTGCCCCCTTTTAAAGCTTTCTATTTGTTGAGTTTTTTAAAACCCCTGCTTTCCCCGTGCTCTGGGCCCTGGGGGGAAGGCTTGTGTTTTTTCCCCATGGACGGGAAAATGTGGGGGCCCGGAAATATCATGGAGACCCCTGAACCCCTAAAGGGGTTTGGGAAATCCCCCTAAGGGGCAACTGCACAGCTTTGACCCTTCCAGACCCCTTCCCCTTATCCAATACGGAAAATTGTTTGTTATTTCGGGCCCGGGGAAAATTCGGGATGACCCTCCCTTTGGCATTTTTTTTGCTTTTTTCCCAAGGGGAGTTTCCATTTTCCTGAAGTTTTCCCCAAAGGGTATTTTTTAAACACCTTTTTCCCCCCTGTGTGTAATGGTAAAATTCATGTATTTGGATGCAAAAAAGGTTTGCAAGTGACCATGGGGATGAAACCCCGAGGCAAAAAAAGGGTTGTTTTTGGAAATTGAACTCCTATCTCGAATCCATCTTTACAATTTTCCTCGCCAGACAGGTTTAAGGATTTGGGTTCCACCCCTGGAAAATTGACCTCCCCCCGGGTTTTTAAAAAAACGAGCTTGGGGAAGGGCACCCCGGGGCCTTTAGAGGACCAAAAAAAATTTTTTTTTAAAGGTTTAAATTTCCTTTTTTTTTCAATCTGTTTTGTTTTAGTAAGAGTGGAAGGGGTTTGTAGGTGAAAAGGGAAATTTTGGAAACCCTTTATCATTCGGACCAGGTGGTTTTCTTGAAAAGGGGGAATTGGGGGCATTTGGGGACCATCTTTCAAAAATCTTTTATTTTTTTTGTCTCACCTAAATTTTTAAATTTTGGTACACACACTGGGTTTCCCTCTTTCTGGGTCCAAATTAAACTTTTGGGTTTTGAAAGGATCAAAAAACCCCCGACCTTGGATTAAAAAGAAAGGGAAAAATTCCAAAAAAAAGTTAAGGGACCCAGCAAGTGAAAATCATGGATACCCTTTATTAATAAATTGGGTTTACGGGAGGGTAAAAAAGTGGAGTACACCCATTACCTAAGTGTTTCGGGTTTCCCCTGCCCTTGTTCACCAAGGGTGGGAAAGGCTTTTTATTTTTTTAAAAAAAAGCCCGAAGATACGCCCGGTATCTGCTCCCCATAGGGGGAAATAGAAAAAAACAAGCTGTAATCTCCCAGCTATCTTTTCTTTCCGTCTTCGGGCGCCCAGCGTATTATAAATTTTGTTTTTTTTTATGCCGCCCGCTTTTAGTTTTTCTTCCCGGCTTCCAAAAGGGGATAAATGGAAAAAAAAACGAGAACCGACCATTTTTTTGTACAAAAAGTGCCCAAAAACATGGTCCGACAGTACTTTGGGAAAAAAAAAAGGCCACTTTCGGGCCAAATTTTTTTGTTGATGCAGTGGGGGAATACCCCAAAAGGGGGAAAGGAAAACTGACAACAGCCCCAGGCAGTTTTTTGCATAAGGATCTTAAAATTTCCGTGCACCCCTTCTGCTGTCCCCTCTCTACTGTTTTCCCATCGGTTCCAACCCTCCTGGTTTCCAGACTTTTCTTTCTGATAAACTCCTCCCTGACATTCTGCAGCCCCCCACTCATTGCCCATTTTAAAGGTATTTTTTTAAAACTGCGGGACCCAGCCCAAAAAAACCTGTACTTCGCTTTCTGTTTTTCACTTGTAGCAGAGTTTCAGTTGAATGGTGGGGGTTAAAAAGGTTTTGAGAAAAACCCATTTTTTGTGTCATGATATCTTTGTGCATTTTTGGGATTTAAAAATCTTTGCTGATTTTATAGGGTTTTTGTTTTTTTTTTTTTATTGTTTTACATAAACTCCTGATCTGAAAATTTCTAGGGAAAAGAGGATGAATCACGGGGGTGTCTTTTTTTTTGGTTACCTTTTGTTTTGATACTAGGGAATTGCTTTTAACTTTTACTCTAAAACTAAAAAAAAAGAAAAAAAAATCCCTAACCCCCCAACATTGTTTTTTTTTTTTTTGGGTTTCACCCCCACACAACACAAAAAAATTTTAAATTTAAAAAGTGATCAAAATTTTGCTTTGAAATAGAATTATACCAATAAAAACTACAGCTCACCATGCAACAAAGAAGCTCTTCAACAGATCTGGCAAAAAATAAAAATAAAAAAAAAATCTTTATTTTTTTAAAAGTTGCAAAACATAACAAAAGCTAAATAAATTTAGCATCATAATTGTATTGCCCCACAAAAAAAAAGGGTTTTTAATTTTGTTTTAATTCTACCAAAACCCTTAAAGGGGGATTTTCTCGGGTTCAGTCTTTGGGCAGGCATTTTGTGCATTTTTTCCAGTTTTAAGTTCCCAAATTCCAGGGGCGGGTTTTCCCTCCCACTTGGCAGGTCTTCCCTCCGGGAAGGGATTTGGGTGACATCGTCTTTCTGTGTGGGGCCTGGGGGAAAGGGAGAGGATGTTACAGCTTTCCCGACCTCCGGGCCTTTTGGTCGTTCTAAAGCCTGGGAGCTTCACCCCCCTCCCGGGCCCTCCAATGTTTGTAATTGGGAAACTTGTTTTGGGTTTGAAAACGGGTTATACAAAACAGCCTGACCTTTTAAAAAAAAAATTTGAAAATGCCTCTTCTCCCCCCTTTTCTGTTATCAGGCAGGAGGTAGGGGGGGGGGGGGCTGTAAAAGGGTTTTGTGTTAATTAGGGGAAAAAGGGAATTTCTAGCAGCTAGAGTCTCAGTAATTGCTCAGATCCTTTCCATAGAGCTGTCACCTTCAGAAGAGCATAGAAAGCTCAGGCAGCCTTTATTATACAGCTCAGAGGGGAGTGTAAGACAATGAGATCATAGATACAGACACAGCCAGCCTAGAAATCTAGTTTCAGTTTCATTTTTATACAGCTCAGAGGAAAGAGAGTACAGGACAGCCATTCCCAGCACAGGGGGTGTGTCCCACACAAGGGTCGTTACCTGACAGGGCTAAACTAAATATCAGGCAGCCAATCACAGCAAAATGGGCGTGGTTCGACCTCAGGCTGCTGAAAAGTTCTAGACACTCACAGATTAGCTAATATCGGCTATACTAAATGATTTAGGTAATGGAAACCAATTGCATAGGTGCTTATTTGTACTGTCCCCATTACTGCAGGTATGATCTTTGTCATGAGAAAACCCCTTTAGAAACTAAACCTAACAAAAAAATTGAACAATTATTTTTTTTTCTTTTCCTCACCACAAATAAATTGTTTGATTCTTCAATACATTGTATTGTACTGTAAATCAAATGGTATAAATAAAAATTACAAATCAGCCTGCAATAACACAAGCTTATACAGCTATGTCAATAGAAAAATAAAAATGTTATGGCTCTTGGAAGGTGTGAATGAAAAAAAGGAAAAATTGATGTGTTGGGAATGCATTAAAGAACATCTCAGGCTGCCATGAGCTTGAAGAGGGAGGGGGTGAGCATTATTTGCTGTATTGGCAAAGAATTTTACTTCTAAAACAACTTTTTTTAATTCACAGTGAGAAAATCTTTATTTTTGACTAAATTGTGTTCTTTAAGGCCCACAGTGCTCAGTTGCATTAGAAGATGTACTTAAATTATTGAAAAATGATGCAAAGTAGTTTTAAAATAGAAACTACTCAACAAAGCACGGAGTACGAGACCAATCTGGAATACAATTAAAGTAAAAATACAGAAATAGTTGCCCGTGCATTCTGCTGGTGAGTTAATGAGAATATATGGTTATAAATTGCTGAATGCAAACTGCAAAGTCATTACTTTGAAATTGCTGTTTTTTACTGTTTACTGAATTATAATTACTACACTATTAATTCTCCACCTCTACAATTTGTAAGATATATTTCCAGATGTAACAAAAAATCTGCTCTATCGTCTTGCACATACTAATGAAATGAAACTTTTGCACACAGCACAATGAAGACAACATGTATAAGGCCTGGTTCACATCTGAGTCAGAGGTTCCGTTGAAGAGAGGTACAAATGGACACAAAAGGATCCGTTTTACAACAGACTCTGACGGTGCACAGTGGAACCTATTGATTACAATGGGTCTGTTGAGTTTCCACCGTAGTGTCAATTATTTAGACGGAAAAATAGCGCAACTTGCTGTGCAATTTTTACTGTAATTCCTGACAGAACATACAACTGAGTTTCCTAGATTTAAATCTAGCCTGACCACCTCTACATGCTGCATTTATTTAGTCAGGGAGCATGTATTCTGAGTACAAGGCTAATAAAGTATTGTACGTATTGAAACTATACAATAGTTATCCCTAATTGTGTAGGGGCTAAGTGGTGACCACCTCGCTTAGTCAGTATTTAAATTCTGGAACACTTTATTCTCAGAAGACTCTTTAGGTGTGATGGTTACAAGCAGGGCCGCCATAAAGGCAGTACAAACAGTAATGCTGTTTTGGGCCCCGAGGGAAACCAGAAAAAAAGGGGCCCCGAGAAAGCAGGCCCAATTGTTTGACGGACGGCTGGGGTGTAAGGTGGGAGGAACCAGGAGGGGCTGCGCGGGGGAGGAGGGGCCCGACAACACTATTAGAGGCACCAGGAGGGGCCGCGGCGCGTTGTGGGAGGAGCGGTCCGGCCCGCAAAAGAACGAGGAGGGGCGCGGCGCGCTGTCGGAGGAGGGGCCCGGCCCGCAGAAGTACGAGGAGGGGCGCGGCCCGCAGAAGAACGAGGAGGGGCGCGGCCCGCAGAAGTATGAGGAGGGTCCGTCGGAGGAACGAGGAGGGTTTACACTGTGGGAGGAGGGGCCCGGCTCAGATGCAGTCGTAGCTAAATGCATTTACATAGAAAAAGGATTGTTCTCTTAATTACTTACTTCAGTACAGGAGCCGTGACAGGACAGGAACCGCAGCTCCCCTCTCTCCATGTGCGCGGCAGCGGCCGGGATGCCATGATACATGTGACAAATTAAACCAGTGAAGCCCCGCCCCACTGATTTAAACTGTGTAGACATCCCGGCCGGTGCCGCGCACATGGAGAGAGGGGAGCTGCGGTTCCTGTCCTGTCACGGCTCCTGTACTGAAGTAAGTAATTAAGAGAACAATCCTTTTTCTATGTAAATGCATTTAGCTACGACTGCATCTGAGCCGGGCCCCTCCTCCCACAGTGTAAACCCTCCTCGTTCCTCCGATGGACCCTCCTCATTCTTCTGCGCGGCCCCTCCACCCACACTGTAGACTTTTAATTTTGCTTTTGTTTGGGGCCTCTTGCAGGGCCCAAAAATGTGCATCTTTCGGGGCCCTAAAAAGTGTGGGGCATCTTTCGGGGACCTAAAGGTGTGGGGCATCTTGCGGGGCCCTAAAGGTGTGGGGCATCTTGCGAGGCCCTAAAGGTGTGGGGCATCTTGCGGGGCCCTAAAGGTGTGGGGCATCTTGCGGGGACCTAAAGGTGTGGGGCATCTTGCGTGGCCCTAAGGGTGTGGGGCATCTTGCGTGGCCATAAAGGTGTGGGGCATCTTGCAGGGCCCTAAAGGTGTGGGGCATCTTGCGGGGCCCTAAGGGTGTGGGGCATCTTGCGGGGCCCTAAAGGTGTGTGGCATCTTGCGGGGCCCTAAAGGTTTGGGGCATCTTGCGGGGACCTAAAGGTGTGGGGCATCTTGCGGGGCCCTAAGGGTGTGGGGCATCTGGCTGGGCCCTAAAGGTGTGGGGCATCTTGTGGGGCCCTAATGGTGTGTGGCATCTTGCGGGGCCCTAAGGGTGTGGGGCATCTTGCGGGGCCCTAAAGGTGTGGGGCATCTTGCGGGGCCCTAAAGGTGTGGGGCATCTTGCAGGGCCCTAAAGGTGTGTGGCATCTTGCGGGGACCTAAGGGTGTGGGGCATCTTGCGGGGCCCTAAAGGTGTGGGGCATCTTGCGGGGCCCTAAAGGTGTGGGGCATCTTGTGTGGTTCGAAAAGGGTGAGGCCTCTTTTAGGGCCCAGAGGTGTTTTTTTATTGTCCTCTTTAAGTGCCCTGTTATGTGTTGGGCCTCTTGTGGGGCTCCTTGCAGGTCTCTTAGATGTGGGGGCCCTATCTACCTATCTACTGTGGGCCAGTTATCTACCTACCTTCTGGGGGTCCCTACATACCTACTGGGCAGACTATACCTATCTACCGACCGTCTGGAGGCCCCTATCTACCTGCTTACTGGGGGCACTCTTAACTACCAACTGGGGGACTCTACCTTCTAGGAGCCCTATATACCTACCTACAAGAGGGGAACCTATATTCCTATTTATATGCTAGGAGTCTTAATGAACTACTTCTACAGGAAGCCTATATACCTAACTACTTGGTCACCAGGGGTGTAATTATTACATTTGGGGCACTATGTATCGGGAATTTGTACATTTGGGTGGGGGCACAGGTGGGAAGGTGATAGAAAAATGAGAAGTCTCAGGTGCTTGTGTTGTGAATTCTTCAGGGACAAGTGGCAGCCACGAGATGTTATCACTGTGGTCTGGAGCAAATGTGGAAGATATACTGGTTTAATCAGTAACATTACAGTGGTATTAGTCACCATATGGCCATGATATGTGGGGTATTATTTGGTCTTTGTATATTGTTGCTATTGGTCTGGGTATACTGGTTTGTTCAGTAACAGTGGTGACACGCGGTGATCATCTGGCGGTATTTGCTGGCTCCTGTATACATACTGACCCTCAAAATACAGATAAACTGTATATTATATAATCCAACAAGAACCAAATCAAAAAACAATGGCGCAATTGCTTTTTTTTTTCCCTTGTTCATCACAGTAAAAAACTTTTTTCTGGTGTAAGGGGTTGTGGGTGGGAGCGGGGCAGCAAAGGGGCGGAGTTGGTAAGGGGCGGGGCCCAGATGCTTCAGCTGTACGGGGCCCTGAAACTTCTAATGGCGGCCCTGGTTACAAGAGACAGAAGTGCAGTATCCCACAAAAGTGAGTGCACCTCTCACATTTTTGAAAGACATTGTATTATAACTTTTAATCAGACAACACTCAAGATATGACACTTTGATACAATATAAAATAGTCACACAGCTATCAATGTACACCCCTCAGTGAAAATGGACAAATTGTCCTCAAAGTGTCAATATTTTGTGTGTCCACCATTATTTTCCTGCACTGCCTTAACTCTCTTGAACATGAAGTTTACTAGAGCTTCTCAGGTTGCAGCCACTGGAATCATTTTACACTCCTGCATGATGACATCATAAGGCTGGTGGATGTTAGAGACCTTGCGCTCCTCCTCCTTCAGTTTAAGGATGCCCCACAGATGCTCAATAGTTTTAGTTCTGGAGACATGCTTGACCAGTCCAGCACCTTTACCCTCATTTTCTTTAGCAAAGCAGTGTGTCATGGTTCATGCCGCGGTTTTTGTCATGGACCGTCGCCATGCTCGTGTCCCCCAGTTCTCTTCTGTGGCTCCTGGTCTGGGGGTCGTGGCGGCCCGTGTCCCAGTTACTTGTTACTCATCTGTCTCGGATCCTGTCTGCCCTGCGGTGACGGCAGCAGTCACTGACAGCCGATATGAGTCTGTCATCATTCCTCCGGCGTCTTGGCATCCAGTGCGCCCGTGGCATTGCTCTGTATTTAAAGGCACAGTGTCCCAGTTTCTTGTTCCATGACCTGTGACCCCTGGTTTCTTAAATAACTTCCTGTCATTGCTCCTAGTCAGTTCATTGGTGTTCATCCTAGTAGCATGACCCCTGTTTTCTGAAACTCTTGCTGAATTTACGCTCTATTTACCAGTGTTCCTGTGAACCTTGCGTTAACCTTGCCCTGTCCAGTGTACCTGTTCCTTGCTGTTCCTGATGTTGTGCTAGTCTGCTACTGCCTGCTGTTATCTGCTGCTTTAACAAATCTTCTACCTGCCTGGGACTGCGTTACCTATCTACAACTATACATGCCTGACCCCATTACTGGTGTCCCTGTCCTGCACTTCAGCTACCACTGCGAGTTATACTGTAAGGGATGGTGTAAGTAGGTCTGGTTTTCAACAGAGCCCGCTGCAAAGCAGGATGGACTTGCTGTGGCGGATTACTACCAGGTCGCTACCCCTGACGTAACTTGCTTGCGGTGGCAGCCGAGGTGTTGCGCGGTACAGAATCGTGAAGCAGGCTCGTAGTCGGGGACAGGTAGAAGGTCAGTGCAGGCGGCAGTGGTTTGTAGTCGGAGGCAGGCAGAAGGTCTGGTCAGCTGGCAATGGTTCGTGGTCAAGGGACGGAGGCAGAAGGTATGGTACACAGTAGACGAACAAGACACTCAGGAACGCTTCCACTCTAGGCACAGGGCACTATCGATTTGGCAAGGTGCTAAGGAAGGGGTAGAGCTTAAATAGGGTCAGCGCCTGGTGAGACCAATCACCGCCGCGCTATCCCTTTAAATTTTCCTGTACTGCCGCGCACGCGCACTAGGTGGCGCACGCGCACCCGGCCGGCGGCAGGAGCGCGTGCTGGGACGGAAACAGGAGCGTGGCGAGGTAAGTGGGACGCTGCGGCGGTGCGGGTGTGCCTGTGACCCGACACGGGGGTCGCAGCGACACCCGTAACAGTACCCCGCCCCTCTTTGGCTTCCCCCTCTTTGTGGCCTGCATAAACCTAGACAAGAGGCCCCGATCCAGGATGTTCTCCTCTGGCTCCCTCGACCTTTCCTCCGGCCCAAACCCCTTCCAGTCGAGCGGAAAAAAAATCGTCTCTCCCTAATCGTCTGTCATGGCCAAAATTTCTTTGACGGCAAAAACATTGGTGGAGTCAGCTACTGGAGACGGGGGGACCACAGACCGAGAGAACCGGTTATGGATGACCGGTTTCAGTAGGGAGACATGGAAGGCGTTTGGGATGCGCATAGTTGGAGGGAGCCGGAGCTTGTAGGCTACCGGATTGATGCGCCTGAGAATTTCAAAGGGACCTAAAACGGGGACCCAGCTTGTAGCTGGGGATTATAAAGCGGACATACCTGGCAGACAGCCATACCTTATCCCACAGGACAAAGGAAGGAGGGGTCTTCTTTTCTTGTCTGCTTGGACCTTCATACGAGCCGAGGCCTGGAGCAGAGATTGGCACGTCTCCTTCCAAACGGCAGATAGGTCGCGGACCAGATTATCCACCACAGGGACATTGGAGGAGGCAGCGGGCAGCGGAAGGGGTGGGCGGGGACCCGACCGAAGATGATGAAGAAGGGGGATGCCCCAGTGGAATCAGAGTCCAGGAAAACTCCACCCATGGCAATAGACCGGACCAATCATCTTGTCTTGTGGATATGAAGTGGCGGAGATAGGTACCCAAGACTTGGTTCACTCTCTCCACTTGCCCATTTGATTGTGGGTGGTACGCGGAAGAGAAATCCAGTTCCACGTGTTGGAGAGAACAGAGGCCTCGCCAAAATCTTGAGACAACTTGAACTCCCCGATCCGAAACAATATGATGGGGAAGTCCATTCAGACGGAAGATATGTTTAAAAAAGAGATTGGCAAGTTGAGGAGCAGAAGGGAGACCGGGCAAAGGAACGAAGTGTGCCATTTTTGAAAAACGGTCAGTGACCACCCAGATAACTGTATTACCGTCAGAGGGAGGCAGATCGGTGATGAAGTCCATGGCAATGTGGCCCCAGGGACTGTTAGGAACCAGCAGAGGCTGGAGTAAACCCACAGGTTTGAGGTAACATATGCCATCTCTGCTTGCGGTGAACCAGAGGATCCACTATAACCGGTGTTTCTAACCACCTGTGTTAGAAAGCGTGACAGTACGAATTGACCATAATTATGGATTCTGCCTATGTCTATGTGGCGTCCATAGTTACCCATCATGCCGTCTACCTGGAGCAACTCTTCCAGAAGTTACAGACAATTACCGGTCATCTTGATGAAGTTGTGTCTGCACTGGCATCCATGCCTGCTCCACTACCTGCTGTAGCTCTGCCTCCCGTTGCCATAAACAGTTCCAGCTTTCATCTGCCTTTGCCTATCTGTTACTATGGAGACCCCCATACTTGACGCGGATTCTTCAACCAGTGTACCATACACTTCGAGGTCTTGGAACACCTCTGGTGGTTTTGTGGGTACCCAGCTTGTTTGGGTGGTGGGGTACTGTCACGGTTCACGGCAATGGTCCATTCCATTAGCGTGCCCGTGTTCCGTGGTTCTCCGCTGTGGCTCCTGGTTCAGTATCCACTTTACTTGTTACTCAGCTGTCCCAGCTCCTGTCTGTCTTGCAGTGTCGGCAGCTGTCCCCAGTGGTAGATACCAGTCTGTGATCCTTCCTCCGGCTCCCTGGCTTGTGTACACACAAGCACCTTCTAGGGGTGCGCACAGCACTGCTCTGTATTTAAATGGACAGTGTCCCAATTTCCGGTTCCGTGACCTGTGATCCCTGGCTACTTAAAGAACTTTCAGCCCTTGTTCCCAGTCAGTTTGTTGGTGTTCATCCTAGTAGCCAGATCCCTGTTTGCTGAAGCTCTTGCTTAATTTAACCTCAACTTACCAGTATTCCTGTGAACCTTCCATTAACCTGTTCCCTGCTGTTCCTGATGTTGTGCTAGTCTGCTGCTGCCTGCTGTTATCTGCTGCTGTTCTAAGTCTGCTACCTGCCTGGGACTGCGTTACCTATCTATGGCTATATCTGCTGTGACCTGTCCCTGTTACCGGTGTTACTGTCCTGCTCTTCGGCTACCACCACGAGTTATACCATCTGTACTGGCAGTGGCCCAGAGGATCCGTTATACCCAGCGTTTCTAATGCAAGGGGATCATTCTCTACTTCAGTATGTCACAGTACATGTTGGCATTCATGGTTCTTTCAATGAACTGTAGTGTCATGGCACACGTTTCCGCCGTGGAGCAGCAAGGCGCTGCAGGGGTTAATCCCTCTGGTCAGTCGACACACCCAGGGAGAGGCCGGGCTGATGAGCATAGGAGTGACAGCTCGGCTCCTAATCAGGTCAGAGGGTGTGTCGCACTGGCCAATAGGAGGTCCCTGAGGACGCATCAATTGCCTGCTGGGGCGGGCTCCGAGCTCCTCATTTAAACTCACTAATTTCTCCCAGTTGTTGCCTGAGAAAGGTTATACATTTTGCTTCCCGTATATTCCTATTTCTGCTTGTTTACTCCTGTGTTCCTGACTTCGGCTTGCTCCTCGACTACGTTTTGGTACTGTGTGACCTCCTGTGCTTTTGACCCTTGGCTTGTTTACTGTTATTCTCCTGGTTTCTGCCTCGTGGCTTTGGTGTACCCATACCATTATCGACCCGGACTGTCTGGCTCTGCATTTCCCTGTTGGCCCTGCACGTAGTAGTGTAAGGACTGTCGTCCAGTTGGTGTCTGCCATCTATGGCAGCACGCCAAGTAGGCAGGGACAGTGGGCTGGATGGCAGAAAGGGCCCACTGCACCTCCTCTGATGTGACATGTAGGTCCCCAAAGTCGGCAGAATTCATGCAAACCAAACCATGATACTCACACCACCATGTTTGACTGTAGGCAAGACACACTTGTATTTGTACTCCTCACCATTTTGCTGCCATACATATTTGACACCATCTGAACCAAATAAGTTTATTTTGGTCTCATCAGGCGACAGTACATGGTTCCAGTACTCCATGTCCTTAGTATGCTTGTCTTCAGCAAACTGCAGACCTGTCTTGTGAAATTGCTGTAAAGTCTTGGCCACCATACTGCAGCTCATTTTTGACAATCTTCCTATAGATCAGAGAATCTTTATGTAAAGCAAAAATTATTGTTTTTAGATCCCCCAAACATTTTTTTTGAAAGGAAAGGTGCCATAAAGAATTTTCCCAGGACCATATTGAGAGCGATAACCCCAAAATTTTCTTTCCCACACCCTGAGCCCTTTTTTAACCTAATGATTCACTTTGACACAGGGGAGGAAAAATGGGCAAAATTTTATCCATTTTTCACTTAGGGGTGATTTCATTTTTGGTCCCTTTGAGTTTAAAAAATTGAGGGTTTGGGTTTTTGGGGTTTTAAATTTTGAGGGAAAAACAAATGTTCATTGTTATAAAACTTTTACAGTGACTTCTTTTAATGTGCAAACTGTCAAAATCTTCAGTTTTTTCCATGAAAAGACACAATTAAAAAAAACCCCATATTTTTAAAAAAATGTGGGGTGCCATTCACTTTTTTTGGGGATATTGTAGATAAAAGTTGGTATGTTTGTTAAATTTTTTTAATTAGTATAACTGAAAATTTAGTATAACCTCTGTAGCTGGTGGTTTTGATGCTTTTACAAACACTGAAAAAGTCTCAGTCTCTTGCCCCAAAAGCCGGGAGGCACAATGGTACAAAAAGCTCTTTAGCTCCCGACATTTGAGTCAAAAACACAAAAATCACAGTTTTTTTCTACAAGTTTTTTTTGCACGAAGGAAAAGTTTTTTTCTAGAGGAGTCATTATAATAATCTCTTTGGCTCTTCACTCTCTCTCACAAACTCACCTCTTGCCTCCTGTCAGGAGCTCTCTTGTTTCTGTTGGTAGACACACTGTGCAATCACAGCCCTTTCTGCCACCTCTCTCACCAAGACCACTTCAACAGCCAAACTAGTAGTCACACAAGTGAAGGCTCACTGTCATAGCTTCTTTACTCAAAGAACGGTGAGGTTGATGTTACTGCCTTGCACAACTCACAACCTGCATATACTGGGAATAGAGATGGGCGAATTTCCCGAAATTCGTTTAGTTCACTTCGCCGAATTTCTCGGCAAAAAATAACTTCGTCCGAAATACTTCGCAGGGGGGGGGGGAAAAAAAAAAAAAAAAAAAAAAAAAAAAAAAAAAAAAAAAAAAAAAAAAAAAAAAAAAAAAATCACGATAAAAAACAGCTATTCCAGGCTGCACAGAGCCAGCATGGTGCTGTATACTGTTTGCATGGCTTATATTGCAGAGGAAGCTTGGTTGGTCTTCATACAATGTTGTGTGTTTAGTATGACACGCACAAGGACTGCCACCGCTCTTAAATCGCTTCACTATAAAAATTCCCTGGCACTTAATAGGGCAAAACTGACCAAAAAACTGTAGGGGGAATGAGCCTAATAAAGTCAATCGAGCGACAGCTGAAAAAACAAGCTGAGGGCTCAGGTGGCCCAACATCAGATGACCGAATGTGGAGGTGACGGCAGCAGCCACAGCAGCATGAGGTCGAGAGTGGCACAATGAACAATACTGAGGTGGCAAAAACAGGAATAGCCACAAGTGGGCACAATGACACAGTGTGGAGGTCACGGCAAGCAGCCACAAGCAGCAGCATGAGGTCAATACGTGGCACCAATGACACAGTGTGTAGGTCACGCAGCAGCCACAGCAGCAAGCAAGAGGTCAGACAGTGGCACAATTGACAGAGTGTGGAGGTGGGTGGCAATACCAGTCCCTAGTAAAGATGGTTGTGGCAGATGGAGAAACTGTCACAGATAGTGTGGCATCAGGCGGTGTCGCAAAATCAGAATAGTCTGAGGCAGGAATTTTGAACCCAGACTCATTTCTCACAGTTTGGGTGAGGCGTCATGCTGAAGTAGTCCTGACGCCCCTAAGTCATTGGTTTTTGGTGGAAATCCTGGCCGATCATGCCTGAATCATCTTGACAAAGTTCAGTCGTTCCACATTTCCCGGGACAAGCGGGTTCACCTCGATGAGCCCCCGCCGCACTGAACACCCCTCGATGCCCACACTACTGGCCGGCAGACAGCTTCTCCATCAAACTCGTCAAGATTGCGGTCCACACATCCCAGTTTTGTCTGCCCCCAGTAGTCCAGCAGATCTCTAACTGGGTGCAGAATGCTTTCAAGTTGGCACCACCTGTTTGGTTCAGGGTCTGCTCCATGTCCAGCTGCTGCAGCTCGGCGACTGCCTCCTCACTAAGGCGGGTGAAGGAAGATGCACATCAAGTGACTCCAGACTTAGGTGTTCTGCTGATGGAGCTTGGAACTGCTCCGACCCCCATACTTCCCCCGGCAGCGCGCAGTAGTACGTGAGCGCTGAAGAACCCCCCGGTCAGACCTTGTCCATAGGAGGGACGATGCCGCAAACATGGGCAGCGGCCAACTGACTACAGGATGATTACCTAATATTATTTGAGTTTGTCCTCCCTCTCAATAGCTGGGAAAAAGGCCCATTTTGACCGTACGAGGGTCAATAGGGTGGAGAGCCCAGAAGTCATCCCCGCCGATTCTGGACTATTCGGCTGCACTACCAAAGGGCCCCCCAAAAAAAAAAATCAGCATGCTGCTGCCATCTGCACAAGTGACTCCGAGGGCTCCTGCCTCCATCTCCACGTATACTGCCACGGTGCTTGCAGGTCATCATGCCTCGTCATTCTCATCTCCATCTAGCTCCTCCAGCTGCTCCTGCTCCTCTCTCTGTCACCTGGGTAGAAAAATCCACTCATTTCACCAGACATGCTTCAGCCTTTCATGTCCTCCTCCTCCTCTTCCATTTCATCCCCACCGGACTCATGTGGCGCGCGAGATGTTAGTCGCCACGTCTCATCCCTGCCCCGACAGATTTTTCAGCATCTGTTTCAGGACATGAAGCAGTGAATGACGTTATTCAACCGTAGACCCTGCGACAGACAAATAACGTCGCCTCCCGTATGGGCCTCAACAAACGGCAGGTGTCCACGCAAGAGCCAGCCACTGTGCTGACACCAAAGATACACAGGGGAGTACTTCTGTCCCTGCCTGGAACATCAAAAAATCGTTAATGGCCTTTCTCTTTAAAACCCAATCAGCCCCAACATTTTAAGGCGGGAAATTTCCCAAATGGGTGAAAAAACATCGCATATCAGAGTGTGTTAGGGGAGGCCGTTCTGCCGCTGCAACTGAGGGGGGGGTTTTTCCGGCTTTGTTCGAAGGGGATAAAAGTGAATGCCATTTCCCGGGCCCAAATTTTCCAAAATTTTTCCCTGAAATCGGTGAAGATTTCGGGAAACTTTTCACAACCAGTTTGGGGAACAGTGGCCTTTGGGGGGCAAATGGCCCAAATCCCTCCTCGGTGCAGCGCGGACCCCAAATTTTCCTCCCATTGACGGTCACCAGGGTTTCGTTTTGCAGTTGGCGGGGGGAAAGCCACACATGGGTTTTCTTGCTGCATGCCCTGAGTTTTTTCCTCCCGTTTTATACGTTCGCCAGGGGTTTTAAGCCATTTTTAAAACCGCGGGGACCCCGCGGGGCCCCCTAACTGGGGTTTGTTGGAGCGGGTACTTTGGAGGCTGAGATGGAGGTTGGAGGAGGAGGGGGGGACTTTGGGCAGGAGCCGCATTTGAAACGTAGGATTAGCGCTTTCTTTTGCCCCAATGTTTTGGTGTGGGGGGCCCGGGAAGAACATTCACCCCGGTGGCCTTAAAAGGACATTTTCGGCCCTTTGGGCCTTTGTTTAAGCCCCAAAACGCCCGCGCGGCCGTGCACCTTGGAAAAAACCGAAAACCCAAAAAGGAGGGCCCACCTTCTGTTTTTTACATATTTATGAAGAGCTGGTATCCCTTTTTTGGAAAAGTAAAAAAAACGGCTTGGAACTACCATCCCGGCTCGGCACAAGCCGTTATTTTTTTGAACGGTCCCAAGGCCCACCATTTGGAAAGGGGGGGGCCTGAGTCCCAACAACTTGGCAGGAGCACGGCCCAGTTGGGCCTGCACCTTAGGAGGGTTTTGGAACGCATACTGTTGTCCCCCTTTTCAATCGCCCGCGGGAACGATGCGGGCGCCATGATTTGCAAGGAGCAGGAGATGATTTCAAAAGAAAAAAGCCCCCTTTTTGCAGGGGTGGGGAGCCTTGGGGGTTTTTTGAAAAAATGGAAATGCTCCCAAATGGGCGAGCGGGCGCTGCTTTTGCTGCGGGGGCCCAAGGGATGGACCACCCATCTGACCCAGTTTTCCCCGGGCCCCCGGGGAAGGGGTGTCGCTGCATGTTTTTGAACACGGCTGTGGTCCCCAATTTTACCCCCCCTGGCCCCCCTTCACTTTTTTCTAACAATTCAACAAAAAACCCAAAAATGGGGCCTTCCCCGGGTGTCTTAGCAAAGAATGCCAAACCCCAAAGTATCGGATTTTACCGCCAACGCTCCGACTGAGAGACTCTGCCGCCGCTCCCTTTCGCTAGCCCCTGTCCCGTTACTTTCTTTGGGCCTGGGGAGGGGGGTTTTTTACCCCGTGGCCCCCCGTTTGGGGCTCCCGACCTCACCCTGCTGCTCCCCTGCTGTTTACGGCCAAAACCCACTTTGCGGGCTGCGCCGCTCCCCTAAACCCCAAGGACGCCCTCTTCTCCTGACAATGATAATCCCCTTCCTCCCCCGGGTTTCCCCAAAGTGGGTAAACCCAATCTTCACCTATTTGTGTTTAAATCGTAAACTGCTGTCCCCCAACACCGGCCCTTGGGTTATGCAGGGGCTAAACCCCCCCTCAAAACCCCCCCCAAAATGACTTTTCAAAAAACAATATTTTTGCCCCTATTTCCCAAAAGCAGGGATTTTGGCCCCCATTTTTTCGCTGCCAAAAAAAGTTCTAAACTCCCCCTCCTAAAATTTGTTTCATCCTCGCTTTTTAGGTCGTTTGACCCCGGGCCCACATAGTAGATTGGGGCCTGAGGGAACCGGGATGGGACAGAGGCGGGTTTTGAGGCCCGGTGGGGGCCGCCAAACCCCTCCCGGGCCATCCCAAACCCTAAGGGTTGTGTCTGCCCGTTCCCCCCCGACTCTTGACTGGGGGGTTGTCAGAGGGTCATCTGGGAGGAAGGGATGACCAATTCAAAATTTCAAAAACCCTTTTGGGGTTTGGCTAAACCCAACACACAGCCGAAATTTTTGAAGAGGAGTTGTGGCCTCCCCGGTGACCCCTTTCTGCACGTCCCCCTTGCGTCCCTGCGACCGGGGCCTGGAATTTTTGTCGGGCCCACTCCCCAGGGGGAAAGGGGCCGGGGCCCCTCTTCTTTTAACCCCATACTTTTTTGTTCTAAAATGTAAAGACACTGTTTGTTGAAAAATTTTTGGGTGAATAAATTAAATCCCAAACCTGTATTTGACCCAAAATAAAAACCCCGTAACAAGTTTGGGTTTTAAACCCTTTTGGTTTAAAAATTGCCCCTCCAAAAATGGGAAAGGGAAAAAATTGACTTGTAGGGTCCCTTTTAAAAAAAATTTCTGTGTTTTTTATGTTTTATAAAAGAAAACCCCCCCGGCTTTTTTTAAAAAACCTTCGGATATAAATTTATGCTACAAAATTTCTTTGTGCGGGGGAAAAAAAAAGTTTTTTTTACTGAACAACTGCAGAACAATCCCTTAATTAACCCTTTGGGATGTAAAATCTTGTTAAAATTTGCGTTTTTTCCCCTACCCCCACAAAACCCAAGAGAAAAAATTGTAATTTTTTTTTGGGGCCCAATCACATCTCTCATCACAGTTTAAAAATTATTACCCCCCAGGAACCTTATTTTGGGGGAAAACGCGTGGGGACATTCTGTGTTCTTTATGTTTGATATGTAAAATTTGGGTTAGTTTGGGTTTGAGCCCGCCGAGAGGGGGGTCGCCCTTTTCGGGGCGAGTGACTTTCGGGGATAGGAAAATTAAAAGTGAAGCAAAATAGTGTTTTTCTTTTAATTATGGTTTTATCCCTTTCCAATGGGGAAAAAGAGTCTACTGTGAAAGGTTTCCAAAACCCGGGGGAGTTTTTGCCCCCTTTTTTTTTAAACCATATTTTCCCCCCTTTATAGGGGAAAATTCTCCCTGCAATAGGTTTTTTGGGTACAATGTTTTTTTTTGCGGGTGTTTAGAAGACATTTTCCCTTTTTTTGAAATTTTTGGTACTGATATACACCGGGTACTTTATCCCTTAATACGGGTTGCATATTTGTATAGTGGTATTTTGTGTGGGGGCCATTTTTTATATAAAAAAGGTTTAATTATTTCAAGGGCATATCTTTTAAAGGATTATTGTTTTAGGGGGAAATTTTTTTTTTGATCTGTGAGACGGTTTTTTCCCATTTCATATTATTATCTCTTTTTTCTGTGAGTTTAAACATGTGAATTAGGCACGGGAAAAAAAAATAATTTTTGGGTTTAAAAAGACGCCCTTTCTTGGGGTCAACCCCAGCTGAAAAACAACGCTTAATTAACCCCCCGGGAAGAAAATTTTGCCCCAAAAGAATTGAGCCACCAAAAAATTAGTAGCTTTTTTGCGTGTTCAATGCGGGTTTTTACGCCACACAAAAAGAGAAAAAATTGAAATTAAACCCTTTGTTTAAATTTATGCTACGGGAAAAATGATATATTTTGGGGTTTGAAAATGAGGGTTTTTTTGGGCCCACCACAGTGAAAAACAAGTTTTAATTTAAACCCCCGGTGTAAATTGCCCAACAATTGGCCCCAAAACTAGTAGCTTGAGCGTGTTACAATGGCATATTTTTAGCCACCAAAAAGAGAAAAAATTTGAAATTTAACTTCGCTTGTGAATTATCAAAGGGAAAAAATGCATATATTTTGCTTTGAAAAATGGGGTTTTTTGGAGCCTACGTGAAAAAAAACGTTAATTAACCCTGGAGTAAATTGCGCCAAAGAATTTAGCAGCCAAAAAAAAAGGGTATTTTTTATTGTAAAAAAGCGTTTCTTTAAAGAATACAACGGGAACTGGCTTAGTCCCCTTGGTATTCAATGTGCGTGAGCAATAGGGGTTTAAAGTATATGCAGCTGCAGTGGACGCAAACGGATTAAAAATCAGTTCTTCGTAAAAAATTTGCCGTGGCAGACCCTTCCGTCGTTTTCGTGAAGGGGGTTGTTCCCCCCGGGCAGCCCCCCTTATATAGTCGGGGGTACAGAACCCGCCCGGGTTTGTTTGGCTTCACTCTGCAATGTCATGCAGGCTATGTCTTCTTCCTCCCGAGTGTTTCCCCCATTTTGCCCCTTTGTGTGCAGCCATTTTATAATAAAAAACCCCAACTTCGTTAAACCCGGGGTGTCCCCCCAAAACCCTTCGACTTTGTTCAAAACCCCAAAGTTTTCCTAAAAATTTCTAAACAAATTCCCCCTTCTTTTAAAATCAATTACCCCATCTCTAACGGGGAAACCCCAAACCCTGTTTAAAACAAACATGTAGTTTTGGGCCTACAATTTGGTTACAAAAATCTCTTTCCCCTGATGGCCTCTGTCTTTTGGTAAAACTCATGCACCCCCTCCTGCTACCTAATGGGGGTTATGGTGAACAAGGGCAACCAAATGTTTAAAAACTGCAACAAAAACCTGTAGGAAATGTTTCAAAGAATAACTTTAGGGGAGGGGTTTGCTTAGTTTGTGAACCCTTTTAAAATTTTTTACATTTTTTGAAAAAAATTTTAATTAAAGCAAACTTCCTTTTTTGGGCCCCAAAAGTTTTAAAAAAAAGGGGTTAAAGGGGAACCCAGCCCAAAGCCCAAAGGAAGGTTTAGAACCATTTTTAAAAACGTCTCCATTTTTTGGTTATAAAAATGAAATTTTAAATTTTCAGTCCTAGAAAAAATTTTAGACTCCCTTCAAGGGTTTATGAGGGAAATACCCTGTGGTGTTTTTTGCTTATTTAAAAGGGGAAAAACCCCATTTTAAAACCTCCTATATGTTTTTGTTACTATATTTTCTAAAAGTTGTAATGATGGTGGGGGGAAATTTGCAAAAAAACAAACTTTTTCTTTTTTAATTCCCCCAAATTTGAAACATTTTGCGGCGCTGACAGACGTTTTTGCCGAGGGCGAAACCACCGACATCCCCCGGGTGTGGTTTCCCTCTGTAAAAAAACCGCAGGCGAGGGGGTTTAGTAAAGGGAAACCACGCCGGGGTGGGTTAAGGGGCCCCGGGTTTCTTCCCCAAGGGGGCCCCCCGCAAAAGGGGGGAGGTTTCCTTTTGGGCCCTGCGGGAAACCCCCGGGTTTCAAAACCCCTGCGTGGCTCCCTGCGGGTGAAACCCGGGGGGAAAGACGGGAAACCCCAAAAGGCGGTGGAGTACAGGAACCCCAGGAACATGTAAGCGGATTACAGGGGGGTTTAAAAACGTAAACATACCCACCACAGGTCCCGGCGGAACTGGAGGGGAAAACACATCAGGTACAGACCAGGGAAAACGGAAGGAAAAGGAGGGCACAAAACGGACAGGAACACGGCAGGATAAGGGGGACACAGACACAAAAGGCGAAGGAAACCGGCCCGGAGTCAGATGACAAAGCACGGACCAGCATTTCAGGGGTTAAATTTCCCAAAAAGAGACATGAGATGCTGGAAAGGAAAGTCAAGATGGGAAGCAGACGGAACGAAAACGCCCGGCAGTAAAATGACCCAGAGTGGGGAAAAAAACCCCCTTTTTCCTTTATAGCCAAAAGGAAAGGGGTGAAAAAAGGAAGGTGCACAGAACAGGAAAAACTATAAAAGGCGGGGAAGCTCCCGCGCGCCGCCTTAGGGGGGCAAAGTGCACAGACGGGCCCCGGAAGCCCCAAGATTAAAAAGGGAAACAGGAAAAAATTTGGCAGAAAAAAGGGGTTTGCTGGGCCCCCTGAACAGGGAAGCCCCAGCGAGACTTGGCAGAAACGGACGGGCCAACGGCCCAAGGGGCGGGGGACCGCGGCAAAAACCGTGACATTTACCCCCCCCTAAAAAACCCCCCTCCCCCCCCCTCCAAATCCAGTTTGGAATTAAAACTTTAGGCCAGGGGCCCGCAACTTCTACGGGGGCAACCCCCAAAAACCCAAATTTCGGGGTGTATAATAGCCGTATAGGGAAAAAAAAGAAAAGGGAGGTGCATGGGGGGAAAAAGGGGGAAGGGGGACTAGGCAAAATGGGAGGGGAAAAACCCCCAGGGGGGGGACCCGGGAAGCCAAGGGACTCAGAAGGCTCAGGGCCGGGGACCCGTAAAACCACGGGGGGTTCAGAAGGCTCTGGGGGACTGTTAAAACCAAGGGGGTTTTAGAAGGCTCAAAGGAAAGGGGACCCTAAGCCCCCGGGGGGTCAGAAGGCTCAGGGCGGGGAAACCTAACCCCGGGGAATCAGAAGGCTCGGGCGGGCGTAAGCCCCGGGGACTCGAAAAGGGTCTTGGGGTGGCCATGAGGACTGGGCCAAACGAAAACTCTGGGCCCCGGACCATGAGCTGGGCCAAACGCCAAAACCCCCTTGGGTGGACCATGAGCTGGGCCAAAACCCCAAGTCCCGGGCTTTGGCCTTTAGTGGGCCAAAAACGGGTGTTGGGCTGGCCATGAGTAGGGGCCCAAAAGGGCGTGCTTTGGGTTGGCCATGAGTTGGCCAAACCCGGGTGTTTCCGGGTTGGGGCCCCTGAGCTAGGGGCCCAAAAAAAAGGGGCTCTGGGCCCCTGGACCATGAGCTGGGGCCCAAAAAGGCCCGGGGCTTTGGGCTGGCCAGACCCTGGCCCAAATGGGTGTTGGCCGGACCATGATTTGGCCAAAACGGGTGCTTGGGCTGGAACCCTGAGTAGGCCAAAAGGGGCTCTGGGCTGGACCATGAGCTAGGCCAAAAAGGCGTTTTTTCTCTGGGGTTGGAAACCAAAGAAACTAGGCCAAACGGGGGGCTCTGGGGCTGGCCATGAGCCCAGGCCAAACGGGTGTCTCTGGGCCCCCCGGATCATGTAGTAGGCCAAAAACCCGGGTGCCCCCCTGGGCGGAAACCCTGAGCCTAGGCCAAAACCCGGGGGCTTTTGGGGCTGGGACCTTGGGGTAGGCCAAAAGGGTGCTCGGGGCTGGACCATTTGGCTAGGCACAAACGGGGGGGTTTTGGGTGGACCCTGGGGAGGCCAACGGCGTTTTCTGGGTGGGCCATGAGCTAGGCCAAACGGCTTGTCCGGGGTGGACCTTTAGTTGGCCAAACGTTTAAAATCTGGGTGGACCTTTAGCTAGGCCAAAAAGGGGGCAAAGGGCACTCAGGGGCGAGGGGGAGGGGGCACCCCAGCGGGATCCCTGGGCAGTTCTCCTGTAAAAAAAGTGCGGGGCTGACAGAGTTTTGCCCCAGCGGGCCGACCCCCGGGCCCTTCCCGGGTGTGGATCCTTTTTTTGGGAATAACCGCAGGGCGACCGGTGGTTTGCTGGAGGAACCCCGCCCGGGGAGTGGGTTTTTGGGGCCCTGGGCTTCGCCAAGCCCGCCCCCAAAGCGGGGGTGGGCTTGGTGCGGGGAAACCCCCCGGTTTAATAAACCCCCGCGTGGGTACCCCGGGGGCAGCCCGGGGGGCAAAGGGCAGGAAACCAGGCGGGTTTGGGGACAGGAACACCCGGGAAAAATGTACAGCAGGATACAGGAGGGTTTTAAACCCTAACATAGCAAAACAGGGAAAGGGGGAAATGGGCGGGAAAACATAGGTACAGGGCCGGGAACACGGGAGGAACAGGGAGCCCCATACCGGACAGGAACACGGCAGGATACAGGGACACAGAAACGGACGGACGGCGGCCAGGAGCTCAGATGAACCCAAAAACAATGGGCCAGATCTCAGGGGTTTTAAAGGGCTCCAAAAAAACGACCTGAGATGCTGGGAGGGGGCTCAAGATGGGGAAAGGGGTGGACACCCCGCCAAAAACGGGAGTGAAAAAGAACCCCGAGTAGAGACAAGAAAAAACCTATTTTTGGCCCGAGGTCAGGGGTGAAAAAGGGGAGGTGCACAGAACGGAAAATTTAAAAGGGGAAAGGGAAACTGCCGCGCGGGGCCCACCCTTTGGAGGCCCAAAATGCACAGGGAAAGGGCCCAAGGGGGAAACAAAAAAAGACTGGACAAAGGGCAGGCAAGTAATAGCAAAACAGGCTGCTGGGGGGCCCCGGCCCCAGGGGAACCCAGGGGAGAGACATGGGAGGCCCCCGGACTGGCCGACGGTCCAAAGGGAGGGAACCCCGGGATGAACCTGTGAACCCTTCTGTACAAAAAAAGTAGGAAAATCCGGGCGTCATTAATCACACATGGGTTTTTTTATATCAAATGATTCCCAAATTTTTTTTTATTTTAAAAATCTTTATTATAAATTTTATCCTTTTCATTTGCCAATCAGTTAAAACATGTATACATTATTAGAAAAATATTGGTTTTGTCAGTCCTTTTCTTTTTGTGGATTTGCGATCAATTTAGGGCTTTGCTTTTCAAAGATTTTTGTAGAGTTGCATAATGCTGCATTTTTGCCAAACTGGACATTTTTGAAAGCTTTTCTTTCTGTCTCGGGAAATGCGAAATTTTTTGTTTGGATAACCCCTTTTTAAATTGTCATTTTCATATCAAAAGATATTAAAACTGTTTAACCTATTTAAAAAAAATTTGAATTTTTCTTTCCCAAACCTATGTTATTAAAAAAAACCCAGAGGGTAAAGGTCCCCAAAATCGTTTTAAAATATCTTAAATCCTGTTTTTTTAAAAAATTTGACAAATGGTAAATTTTAAAAATTGACTATAAATTTTGATAGGGCAATCTAGGGGAAAATTTTAATTTTTTAAGGAAAAAAGTTTCCCCCAAAGAAAACCGTAAATTTTTTGGGGGGAAAAAGGGCCCCCCCGGGAGGGTTTTGGCTAATCATATTCAAAGGGGCTAAGCAGGGCAGTAAATTTTAAACCCAATGTTGTGTCTAAATTTTTCTCCCTACTTCTGGGCTCTTTTTACCTATTACCCCTGTATTGGGTAGGTTCTTTTGAATTTTTTTTTTACAGTATACTGTGGATTATTTTTCATTGTGCTTTTTTTTTTTTTGTGGTTTTAAACAAAGTCTTTTGTGGGTTTGTCTTGAATCCATTTTTAATATCTAATAAAGGTAATTTTTTTTTTTTTGATTAGTCATCCAAAATATATTAAACAGCACTTATTCAAACATCATAAAAACAACTAGATTGTTGCAAAAAGCATCGTAGATTAAAAGCCTAATTCAGACTTTTTGGTGCAAAAGAATTTAAGTTTTTAGATCCAGGAGGGCCCTCGTTTTGAGCGGATTTTGTGGTATTGCGGCTGTATTGCCCGCACACACAATGAAACAGTTTTTTTCTGTTTGTTTGCTATTCCTGTTTGTTTTTCCAGTTTATTTTACATTTAGATTTAAAATACTATTGCTGCTTATGTATGAATTTTTCAACTTTTCGGCGGGGTTTTGCCAACATAAATTTTATCGCAAAGGCATTTCAATAAATAAATCACATTCTTGCTGTTAAGTTTTAAATTACATGGCTCGAAAAACCTTCTGTCAGGAGGAACCGGGCCAAAAATTCCCACCAACTTGTGAGAAGCTTGTGGAAGGATATCCAAAATGTTTGACCCGCGTCATACAGCTTAAGGTCAAGGCTACCAAATACTAGTGAAATGTATGTAAACTTTTGACTTTGCAGAAAGTAATAAAAATGCCTTAAACAATTCTCTCTCTCATTATTCTGGCATTCGGCAAATATAATTCTGGTAATCCTAATTGACCTAAAACAGGTCTGATTTAATGTCAGATATTGAAAAAAACATACATATGTGTCTTTTTATATAGTGTATGTAAACTTCTGGTTTCATCTGTATTTGAATAATAAAAAATTGAAGCACATGGTATATAAGCCTATGTGTAATTAATGAATAGTGAAATATGGGGAAGAAACAGGAGAGAAACCCGTACATAAGGTTTAGAGGAGTAAGTCTGTATTTTAATGAGACATTTGATTTATTAATCAGGAAGGTTGAGTATGTACTATAGATAGGACTCATGGTGGGAAGAGTCTAGCACTGAACTATATATCCTTTTTGCCTTCATGGTATCTGCAGTCACCACTAGGTGGAGCAGTGGATTGAAGGAAGTAACCTTTAAGGGGGTTTACTAACTCTAATGATTAGCTTTTGTCATGCATGCAAAGTAAATGAAGACTATTACCAAATACATTACTGTGTTGATTTTGCTTTATTTAGGAGATAAAGAAGATTTTATCTAATGCTAGTGCACACACGTTTTTCTAGGTTACCAACTACCTCTCCCTGCTCTTTCTCTTATCTATTACTCCAAGCTGTGGTTTGGCCATTGTGAGTCACTTCCTGCTGAGTCTTATCTATGGCAGGTTGAATAATTATGTTAATGGCAAGCTTTAACCCTTTAGAGCTCTGTAGCTTTGCACACTACAGATTAAAAATCTCCTGCAGTCATGCCACTGTAACAGGAATAGCTAGGAATAGCAGAGCTGATGTGTCAATCACTGTTACAGAACTACCCACAGCCTGACCAGGAATTGTGAGTCTGAAGATGCCTGTGGCTCTGTGAAACAGCACAGTGGGAAAACTCCTTTAAGTGCTTGGGTACAGTTAAAAACTGGTCAAAAGTAAACTCTATAGGTAGTTTTTTTCCCTATTTGCATTTATGGAACATGCCTTTAGGTTTTCAAGTTTCTTTATACAAGTGATTACTGTGCAGTTACATCCAGGGAATCATAGATGATGTCTTCTCTGACGAGTTCTTCACTTTCCTTTTTTTGCTGCATCCGGTCCAGACCCCCAAGATTACTTCTTCCAGCCACACCTTGTTGCTCCAGATTTGGAAACAAATATCTTAGAATCCTCACTTTTCTATCAATTCTTTACTTATTTCCATTCTCTGTACAAATTTCATACGGATAGAACAGGCCCCGGCATAGAGGAACATTCTCCTAGAGGGATGTGGAGGAACAAAGGAGTAACCCCCTGGAGATTGTGCTATCGCTATGGCCTGTACCCCTCAGAATCATTTTCTGTAGTCTGAACTCCTTCCCCTGCACCCAGAAGATCAACCACAGGCATTATCTTCAAGGCATGCAGGGGATGAAGTTTTGTACTTTCATGTTTTTGTAGTGTTTCTGTTTTTTCTACAGATTTCCCTGTTGGACTATGGATATATTGGACTACGTCGGACCAGTGTTGGATCCATTTCTTTAATAAAATGGTCAAAGAGGGCTGGTATTAGGGAGTGTTTATTTAAATAAAATGTTTTTTTGTTTTGTGTCAGTGTGTTTCTTTTATCATTGTATTCCAGTGTTACTAATAGATGTGTTTGACAGACACCTCTGAATTACCTTCCAGGATGATCACATGGCAGTCTGCCAAAACACACAAGTGGCAAGTGATATTGTGAAACATAGTATGCCAAATTTATTAAAAAGTCTCTAGTATAAGGATACTTCAAGTGATAACACTTTATACTTGCAAATTAGTAGACCAAACGTCCATAGACAACGGCAACATTCATTTCTCCTAGAGATGTTTCTGCTATAAGCATAGCGTGGCTACTCCATGCATGAGACACTGTTAGCACAGGCGGGTGTAGTGCGAGCGCGCACAACGTTTCGGGGGCTCCTCCCCCTTTCTCAAGCACTGGCTCATTTATGGATCCATACACACAAGTGATGTGGAGGGGTACCAAGCAAAGGGAATTTGTGTACACCGACTTCTTTTGTACGGCGTTTATTGCTGCATTCTGCTCACACATCAAGTGCTGTACAGAAAAATACAGCGTGATGTAGGCACTATCAAGTACAAAGGGGTCCATACTTAGCAGCCCCTGTACCAAGCAATTGTAGCTGTCCAAGAACATAGGGGAAGTGGGATGAAGTGGGGTGGGAGAGGACACTTAACTCCCAGATCAAGTAGATGCATTTTCTGTCACAATCACCGTCTTATGTCAGGCTATCAACTAATACTATATTAACCATTTACAGTCAGTATCTCCTTTAGTTATATGACAAGGGAAAAAGACAGTCAAACAGAATAAACTCCCTTTCCTGGATATTGGGATTAGAAAGGTAGCTGAAATTTACATCAAAGTGACAGTAAATCTGAAACTTCCATCAGAGGACATTCTGATGTACTGTTTTTAGAAGGCATGCAGAGTGAACATTGCAGAGTAGATACTCTGGCTAAGGTGGCAAAACCTAGAAAATAAACTTTAAAAAACAAACTATACATTTTATCACCTATAGAAGCACAGGGTAACGGGATTTACCCGTAGATTGATTTCAGCTTTAAATTCACAGTTATTTCTTATCTTGCTGACATGTCTGACTGTATAAATATACTTTAGATATTCCAGGTCAGATGGGGAAATCCAGAAAGATTTATGGTTTGCTTCTAAGATAATTCACTCTGGGCACTGTAAGTCAAGTTATCTAGAAGGAAGAGCGGACTTCCCTACCTGACATCCTGAAAAATACCACTACTTCTGGAAGATTTATTGCTAATTTATGAGTGTACGGATAAGTATGGCATATGCAGTCTACAATACTTAATATAAAAGTCAGCAAATTTCACATATTCTCCGAGTGTTAGTGTAAGATAACCGTCTTGTTTGGATTTAAAGGCTGAGAAGGCATAGACCAAGTCTAGCAGGGGTTTTATTATGTCAGGTCCAAACTGTCTTCTTCAAGCTAAATATATCATCTGAACTACGGGCGACATGTATTATTTTTGGTGCCCATAGGCAAATTGTATTGCGCACAATAGTAGTGTAGAATGCACCTGAATCTATTAACCTGTTCTACTGCGGGTCATAAATCAGGCACTTTCTAGCACAATAATAATAATTTTGGCTCAGGTAAACCTTTTTTAAAGTGGTTTACCTGTTCCAGCAGTAATGCACCTGGATTTGACATACTGAAGCTATAAAAGTGTAGCTTCGTATGGTTGTAGTTCGACACGCCTCCAGCATGCCCCCTGATCTCTATAGCCAGAACACTTTATATGATTATACAGGTGGTGTTCAGCTTCAAGTAAAGACAGATGCCAAATATATTGCAGCCAACAGAAAAAATGTCTGAGACACTCACCATGAAAAGGATTGTCCATTCTCTCAGTAAAATTGTCTGGTGGTTGAGGAAGGGTAAAAATAGAAAGAAAAATACTTGAAGGATTTTTCTCGCTACAAAGATCATTTCTGTAATGATGGGGGCAGTAAAAATAAGCACTTTTGCAATTAGTTTGCATTACCTTAATCATCTAGTATAGCAGGTATGAGCTAATCTGTGTGTGTCTAGAGCTAAATCAGCAGCCTGAGGTCGGGCCACACCCCCTTTCCTGTGATCAGCTGCCTGATATTTAGTTTAGCCCTCTTGGGACATGCCCCCTGGATGGGACACGCCCCCTCTGCTGTGATTGGCTGCCTCCACTCTGTGCTTACTCCCCTCTGAGCTGAGGAAAATGAAAATGAGACGAGCTACCTAAGCTTTCTGTGCTTGCTGCTGTCTGTGTAATAGAGATTGTCTGAGCTCCTCTCTTCTCATCTCCCAGTGATGGCTCTATGTAAAAGATCTGGACAATTACTAAGTCTCCAGCTGCTAGATTCCCTCTCACCCATATAACACAGACTTATACAGCCTGAAATGATGAAAAAATTGTGAGAAATTCACTCATTTCCCCCCTATGTTATCAGACCGGTGGTAGAGAGGGGAGCAGAGTGCATTTCTCACATTTGTTGCATCATTTCAGGCTGTATCCTTATGGTAAACACTGCAAAAAGAAAAGCAGAATAAAAAGTGTTTAAAATTCCTGTGTACCCCATAATGGTACCAAAGAAAACATCAATTTATCCAGCTTCACCTACAGAAAAATAAAAATGATGGCTCTCAAAATATTTTTCAAAAAATGTTATATTTTAAAAAAAGGGTTTTAGGTGGCAAATAAAATGTATTCATGTGAGGAGGGGCATTTAAAAAGAGGTATGGCTTGTAGAAGCTTATGTATCATGTAAAATGATCATGTGGTTCCATTTCTTCACTATATTTGATCATTTAAGTAGCAATCATACTTCATGGCACACTACTCTGCTGGCATCCCTAACACCAAGTAGGGAAGCCGTTGTTGAAAACTAGTGGTTCACACCCATAAAGATCAGTTGCTTGGGGATAAAGGGGTCCGTCCCTGAAGTTTTGAACCAGACGCCATGAACTTTTAGCTACCCCCCTGGTAGCATGTTACATACAGAGTTACAGGAGAGCCCAGCAGAAGTCTGTGAATGCATTATAATGGTTTCAAACTCATAAGGAGCCAAGTCTAAAATTCTTTTTGTATTTTCTGCATTAATATTTTAGAACTTTAGTCCATTTTTTGATGAACTATTTTTAATTACTTTTTTTCTAATCCAATATGTTTTCAAAGTCTTCTAAGATAACAACTGCAAACGAAGAATTAATTAGAAAAATATTCTTATCTTACCATTAAAGTAAAAAATCAAAGACCCCATGGAGGGCTAGTTAAAAGTTTAAAAATACACAAATGGTGGGGAGCAAATAAATACGACCTCATAAAATATATAAAGGTAAAAATCAAAGGGAAACTTGTGTCAGCTGAGACAGCTTGGGTCAGCCCGAGCCATAAATAATACTTAGTCAAAGTTTGAGATCTGAGATTTTGGTGTAAAAAAATAATGTTCTCAAAAAAGACTCTTTTAATCTTAATATTCGGCTTTGATATTTGGTGTAATGCAAATCTAAAACATTTAATTGCTAGGCTTTGCACAGCTCAGTGGGGCTTGTTACACTCAAAGTGAATGTATGAGCTTGAAATCACAGCTGGATGGTTACATATCCTTCCCAGCTACAGTCTGGGTGCTTAGCATGAATACATATTTTTTTTCAGTTTTTCTTTCTGGATTTTACGATAATTGTTGTTGCTAGAAATCAAATGTAGGAAAACTAAAATGAAACTGGTGAAAACAACAATTTTGCTTTGTTGATTTCTACTTAATAGTTGGGGAAGTTTCTTATCAATTATTTAAAAAAAAACAGATTATAGAAGATGCAGCATTATCTCCATGTTTTTATTTATTTTTTACTGTAGGTTTTAGCTGTGTTCCTGGTTCTGTATTGTATCACAAATGATTGCAATAGCAATACACTATATAGAAAGTAAAACATTAGCTCGAGTCATTGGTGGTTGAAAGAAAGTTTGATTACAAAATTGGAATTCTGAGAGGATTTTCAAAAATGTATCACTGATTATTTCTCCCCTAATGAAGATTCTGTACTCTAAGTAGCAATACTGTGGGAGGTATATAAAGCAGTCATTCAGGGTTGGTATAGCACTTGGTTCTCACATTAAAAAGGATAGGGGCTTACAAAGAGAGGCCCTCACTACACAGTTAAGGAACCTAGAAACTAGCTTGCACAACAGACCCTCTAAACGAACTCTACGATATATAGTCGCGGTTCGACACCAACTATGAACCCTGGCGTTAGAAAGGACAGATAAACTATTAATGTATCCCAAGCAAAAATTTTATGAAAAGGGAAACAAATCATATACATTACTAGCCAGTCAGTTGAGAAATGAATCAACAAAGAGTGCTCCACAAGCAAAAAGGGACTCAGTGGGAAATTTGATATATGACCCAGACACCATGGGGGACATGTATGAACGGGGCTGTGCCATAAGTCTGGCATATTTTCAGCCAGACATCAGGCGCAGCCCTATTCGCATAGTGAAATCCACTCATATACCAGTATCATGTGCTGTTACAGAGCGCAAGTGGCAATGCCCCTGATTTCCGGGAGAGTGCAGGAGGCGGGGTGCTCTAGAACCATGCAAAGCTATAGATTTATAGCTTCACTAAGGCAATTCCAGGCGCATTACTGCTGGAACAGGTATACCACTTTCAAAGTGGTATACCTGTGCCAGAACTGTAGTGTTAGCACTAGAATGCGCTTGATTTATTACCCGTCATAGAGCGGGTTCATAAATCAGGCTAATTCTATTCTATTATAATGCACATGAAATGGGGCGTTTACATGCCAAATTTCATACTGTACATGCCCTATGTCTTTAATTTTTTTAAATGATTTTTTAGCCCTATACTTCTTGTCTGATGCCTTGCCATCAGACCCAACTCAAAGGGACGAGTTGATGAGAAATTTCCTAGGAAAATGCAATCTTCCTAAGTTCTCATCAGAGGTATCGGAGGAGTTTAATGCACCAATTCTACCAGAGAAAATAGAGGGAGTTTTGAAAAATTTGCCAAGTGGTAAAGCCCTTGCCCCAGACAGGTTGACATATTTATATTACCAAACATATTTTCCACAACTCTCAAATACCCTAACTTCAATATATAATTGTTTTCTACAACGGTCACTGGTCCTGGCTACAATGTCACATTCCAATATAAACCTAATCCCTAAGCCGGATAAAGATCATTCGAAACCGTTCAGCTACAGGCCCATAGCTCTCTTAAACTCAGACAAAAAGGTCTTTACAATGATATTGGTGGACCCGATGGCTCCTTGGTTCCTCCAATTGATCCACAAAGATCAAATAGGTTTTGTGGTTGGTAAGCAAGATGTAGACAACACTCAGAAGGCATTGGATTTAATGTTATCAATTGACAGGATCAAATGGCTCTTTTTATGAGTCTCAACGCAGAGAAGGCATTTGACCATCTAAATTGGTCCTTATTTCCATCGCTGAGTGCATATGGCCTGCAATGACACTTTATGAAGGCTACAAGAAGTTTGTAGTGTCACCCCTCAGCTTCAATTCAATTGCCTCCCAGTCTGTCTGCCCCCTTCCAAATTAAAAATGGAACTAGGCAAGTGTGTCTTTTCTCCCCCATTTTGAACCTCCAGCAGTAGCCATTCGTCTAAACCCTGACATTAAAGGGTTAATGGACCAAAATAGGAAGTTCAAACTTTCAAGATGTGCGCAGAATGGAATATTAAATGGCACTCCCTAATAATCAGATGGATAGGTTTATTAGGATTTGGGCTTTGTGGGATAACTATACCACAGCCTCTAGCCTTGAATGAGTGAATAGCCCCCAGATATATCTAACAAGATGAGCTGGTCCCCCCCTCATTGTGTGACTCCTAAAGTATCTTGTGTTGTCTCTGTCTTATGCCAAAAGCTAATGGATGTCTATCTTGATCGCTCTGTTGTTCATGTTGTTAACATGAGTGCACCCACTTACTTTTTAACACACCAGTGCTCAGGGATATGTTATCGTCTTGGGATCAGGGCCGGGACGATGCGTAGGCAGAGGTAGGCGATCGCCTAGGGCGCCACCTCTGCCTGTCACGTGGGGGGCACCGAGCCGCACATAAACATAGTGTGGTACATTGGTACGCCGGCGCCGCAGTCTGACTATTGTCAGACGGATTGAGCCGCTCCCTGGCTGCAGCACAGTGCTCAGTCATTGGCAGCTGCTGCTTGAGCGGCCCGACCCCTCCTCCCTCTTCTGAGCGCTGAAGTCTTCTGCGGAGCCCATGACCACAGGAGCCGCGCAACTACATGCCTCAGTCTGGAGTGATTCCTGCATGTTGTTGACTGAGGTACCTCATGTTGTTTTCCCGTGTGGCAGGGGCGGTCAGTGGAGGTATAGTCGGACTAGTCAGAGAGACTGACTGACCGACTACATACAGGCTATAATGGAACAGAGGGGCAGCAGAGACTGACTGGAGGGTTGACTACGAGCTGAGCAGGACTACGAGCGGCGGAGCGGGACGGGACTGAAGTGAAAGTTGGAGACAGTGACTGCAGCTCTCTGTGCAGGAGCTTCTATTCATTCTGATCGTTCTTACTGTGTGCAGGGTCCGGCTTCTGAACAGTGCAGAGAGCTGGACTGATAAGTCATTGTAAACTGATGACAGTTTTCCTGATAAGCAGTGAGATAGTTCACAATAAGCCCTGATGCTGCCCCCCTGTGTGGACTTCTCCAGCTCTGCCCTAGGTTAACTCTCTACTGGCCATACTCGTGCTCCATACTCAGAAAGCAGGCAGGATGAAGGAATGACCCCCCCCCCCCAACCCTAATGCAACTAGTTATACAGTACTGTGAAACCTTTCCCTCTATATACACTGACCATGTATTACATGATTTACCATATACTGTATATATATATTGATGGGGATATCTTTTTCTTAGCAACCTCTCTGTCTCCCACGGACCTGAAAACACAACAATGCACTGCGATTCTATTCAAAAGATTAGAATAATTCATTATGGACTGACATGATTTTTCAAAGGGTATAGGCGTGATCATACAGAGAAGGTAGGCATATGATATATTATATATTATATATATATATTAATATATATATTATATTATATATATATATATATATGTATATATATATATATATATATGATATATATATATTATAATACACACACCTCTCTCTATATGTATATATGCACATACAATATGTGTGTGTGTGTGTGTATATATATATATTAATATATATATACATATAAAATATGTGTGTGTATACATGCATTATAGAAATATACAGTATACACTCACACATGTGCATGTAACATACATACCCTATAATGTCTAATAGTCTGTTTTTTGTTACCTATAGCAACCATAAGAGCTCAGCTGTTTATTCTACAGCACTAAAAAAATAAAAAGCTGTGCTCAGGTCGGTTGCTATGGGTAACAGACAGTCCTTCCCCTCAGTATCAGGTTACATTAGTGTGGTAGCACTTTGTGATCAATACGTAGGTTTGTTGCAGTTTTGCTGCCGACCCGCCCTCCGCCCCCCCCCGCCCGACCCCCCCCCCCCAAAATTACCCCCCCCCCCCCCCCCCCCCAAACCTTATTTCCGTTAACCCTTCCTGACAACCGTCATAATATATGGCTCTTTGTATTATTTCCTCTCTGCCTTGCCCAGAGCCATAAGTTTTTTTATTTTTTCTACCTACATAAGACTTTCTGAGGTTTTCTTTTTTGTGTGGACAAGATAGACTTTCTAATGGTGTCATTCCACTGTACTATAGAATATACTGGAAACACAAAAAAAATTCTAATCTGTGACAAAGTGTGAAAAAATAACATACTTGTGCCATGGTTTTTTTCCCATCGTTGCACTCTTTGGTATAAATAATGTGTTTTCTGTTTCTGGCCAGGTTGATTCAAATCATGAGCAATACCAAACATGAAGTTTTCATCATGTTTTTAGTACGTAAAAAAAAAAAATCTCCTACTCTTTTACAAGTTTCAGCAAATAGTTTATTGTGTGCATCCCCTGTAGACCTTGAGTGAGGGAGCGAGTTTTTCCGGGCTGATGTGTACTTTTTATTGCGCACCTGTTTTGGAATACATGTGACTTACTGATCACTTCTCTCTTACAATTTTAGGGATGTGAAACGACTAGAGATGGGCAATTTCTCAAAAATCTCGATCGTCACTTCGACGAAGGGGCGCGTGTGCGCGCGCCCGCGAATACTTGTTTCGTTTCCGAATTACTTCGGGCATGAATCGAGTTAAAATGCAGCGTATTTCGCAGCTGCACAGAGCCTGCAGGGTTGCTGTAAAAACGTTGTGCCATGCTTATATATCAGAGGTTAGCTTTGGTTTGCGTCCTCATACAATGTTGTGTTTTTAGTATGACACGCAGATGACTGCCGGCCAGCTTTTAGAATCGCTCACTATAAAATTCCCTGGCACTTAAGAGGTACAAAACTGACCAAAAACTGAAGCGGGAATGTAGCCTGATAAAGTCATGCCACGAAAGCTTGAAAAGAGCAAGCATGAGAGCACAGTGGCACATTTGTGACAGTCTCGTGTGGAGGTGACGGCGGCAGCATCACAGCACATGAGGTCAGGCAGTGCAGCACAATGACATTCTGAGGTGGCAAAAACATCGAGGAAGCCACAGAGTGGCACAATGACTGAGAGGCGAGGTCACGGCGGCAGCAGTATGAGGCAGCAGTGGTGCACAAATGACATTCTGAGTGGCTAAAACAGGAGGAAGCCCACAGGAATGGCACAATGACGAGAGCGAAGGTCACGGCGACAGCAGCATAGTCAGGCATTGGCAAATGACATCAGTGTGGAGTACATGCAGCAGCTACAGCAGCAGCATAGGTCAACAGTAGGCACAATGACACAGTTGTGGAAGTCACGAGGCAACAGCAACAGCACAGTCACAGCATTGGAGGTCATAGAGTGGCACAATATGACTGAGTGTTGAGGTGGGTGGCAATACCAGTCCCTGTAAAGATGTTGGTAGGCAGATGGAGAAACTGGCATCAATGTGTGGCATCAGGCGTGGTCGGCATCTGAATATGGCTGAGGCAGTAAGTTTTGGAACCTCAGACTGACGCCTAAGGCATTGGTGTGTGGAATCCTGGCCGATCCACGCCCTGGATTCAAACTTGACAAAGGCAGTCGTCTCCTGGGTAACATGGCCCTCGCCGCACTGAACACCCGCTCTGATGCCACACTACTGGCCGCGGGCCAGGACAGCTTCACCACTGCAATCCGGCAAGTTGCGGTCCACACATCCAGTTTAGCGCTGCCCAGTAGACTCGGGGGGCAGCGGATCTTCTAACTGAGGTGGCAGGAGTGCTGTCCAAGTAGCCACCACCTTTGGTTCAGACCAGCACCAGGTCCTGACTCGTTCTGAGCCGACCTTCACACCTCCTCAGCTAGGCGGGTGACAGGAAGCTGCCTGCAGTTGACTCCAGACTGTAGTTACTACTGATAGAGCTGGTACTCGCTCCTCCGCCCCCCCCCACCTTCCCTCCAGCATCCGCGGCAGTATTAAGTCCAAACCGTTGAGCGCTAGAGCGCAGAACCCCCTGGTTCAGACCTGTCCCATGAGGAAGAGACGATGCCGCACATAGGCGCACGGCCAACGATTACGGAGGATTTCCCTATAGTAATTTGAGTTTGTCTTCCTTTGCGGGGGGTTATTGTGTGTTGGAAGGGGAATATCTCAATAGCTGGGACAAAAGTCTCCCATTTGAGGACCATGGTAGCGAGGGTCTCAATAGGGGTTGGAGAGCCAGAAGTCCATCACCTTATTCAGTATGGCTGACCTATGTCGAATTCTTCACTACCAGTGCAAATAAGCATCTTGCGGGCCATCGCGCAGCAATGACTCCGAGGTTCTATCCTCTGCCTCCATTTCCACGGTATATTGCCACGGTGCTTTTGGGGATCACTCGTGCCTCATCTTCCTCACCTCCTCCATCCACCTCCTCCAGCTGCTCCTCCTCACCTCCTCTCATCTCTCATCTGGTAGAAAATCCACTCATTTTACCAGACATATGCTTCGGCTCCAATGTCTCCTCCTCCTCCTCCTTTTCAGTTTACCACCGGAACGCATGTGGCCACGAGATGGACAAAGTTCATGCACAGTTTCTGCCATTTCAGATCTTCTGAAGATCGGGTGGATAGACATCAGAGAACCTTTTCACAACCAGATTGGAACACGTGCGCCGATGCAGGTGCATGGTACCATCCCTCACTCTACTCGTTGCAGCGCGACACCATGTTCCTCCCATTGTCCGATCACCATGGTTCCGATTTGCAGTTGGCACGGAGAAAGACAGACACCGATTTTCTTGGCTGCATGACCTGCGGAGCATTCCTCCCCGTGTGACTTCGTCGGCCGAGGCAAGCCAGGTGAGAACTGCGTGACACCGCTGTGCCTCTACACATGTAGGTATGATGGAGCAGTATTTGTGGAGGTTGAATGGTGGTGGGTGGTTGAGGAGAAGGATGCGGACATTGGCGCTAGGTGCAGTCAGTTTGGACAACGATGAGGAGAAAGCGGCGTCTCCTGTCCAATTGTTGGTGTGCCTGGCTGGAAGCACATCACCCAGTGGCCACGTAAAGGCGACATGTACTGGCCCCTGACTGTAGTTACACTTCCAGACGTCCTCGCTGCCGTGCACCTTGGAAAACAAACCGATAAAGCTCAAAGACTGACCCCACCTTCTGTTCTACATATTTATAACAAGTGCTGTACTACCCTTTGGAAAAGAAATTACGGAGCTTGGAACACTCATCGCGGCGCGGCACAAGCCTTTTGAGTTCTCTGAACAGTGCATATCCACGATTTTGCGGAAAGGAGGGACTGGCAGTAACCACAACTGACAGGACACGGCAGCTGCGCACCTTAGGATGAGTTGGACGCATACTGTTGTCCTCTTTGCAATCCGCCTCGCTGAACGATGCTGGGCCATATAGCGAGGTAGGCAGGACATCTGGACCGGAGATGATTGCAAAGAAGACACAAGCTCCCTTTTGCAAGAGAGTGGTGGAGCCCTGACTATACTCGCAATTGGCATGCGTGCCACTGGGCAGCTGCTGCTGCTGCTGTTTGCTGCGGCGGCAGATTGGACCGACCACATCTGAGCCACGTTTTCTGCCAGGCCACCGGATGGTGACGCTGCATGTGTTGACGCAGGACCGTGGTGGCCAACGTTAGCTCCCAGGCCACGCTTCACTTTCTGCCCACAGATTCTACAATACCCATATTCGACTCCTCCGTGTCTTAGCAAAAGAACTGCCACACGCCGAGTATCTAGATTTTTACCGCCAACGCTCCGCCACTGAGTTGACTATGCCGAACCGCTGGCCTCGCTGAGCCCCTGTGCTGCTACTTTCTTGGACCTGCGATAGCCAGGTTTTTTACCCCGAGCGGCCGCTTGCTTCCCGACCTCACACTGGGGCCCCTGGCTATGCCTGCTGACTCACGGCCACACGACCCACTTTCTGCACGCGTCTGCTGCCTACGCGCAAGCTGAGCCCTCTTCTCCTGATGATGATGAAGCCCTTGCTCACCCGGCTCACAAGTGCGGTCAGGCTACATCATCATCTAGTTGTTTTCATCGCACAGCTGTCCTCATCACGGTCTTGGTATGCGAGGCCTGACCTCTCACAACATGAACCTCCCATGCCACTCTCACATCTTATTACATTTGCCGTCTACTGCAAGAAGCAGAAGATATTGGCCCGATTTCTTCGCTGCCAGTAGCGCTGACTGCCCTCTCTAAATTGTTCATCCTCGCTAAATATGGCGCTGAGGCCCAGACCACATAGTATAGTTCTCCTAGCTGTAGGGAACCGGAATGGACAGAGGCGGGCTGAGGACAGGTGATGGGCCGCAGACCCTCTCCCGGGCCATGCAAGTAATGGTTTGTGTCCTGAGGTTCCCCACCCGACTCCTTGGCTGGGGTTGTTTCAGATGTCATCTGGGAGAAGATGATGACCATAGTCAACCAATCAAGAACCCTTGGGTTGCCTGATCAACACACTGCCGCTAGATGACAGCGGCAGTTGTAGGCATCAACCTAGTGACCCCTGCTGCGACATCCCCCTAGCCTGTGCTGCACCTGGTCCTGTTCCAGAATTTTGTGCCACTGTCAAAAACTCGCAGGTGCAGAGGCCTTCCACCTCCTTCTTCTGACATACTGTGTGTTCTAAAATTGTACAGACACTGTTTGATGATGCTATCTGTATACGATAAATATACACCCTGTTTTTGATTCCAAATGAAACCCAGTAACAAGCATGGGTAAACCCATCGGATATAAAATAGCGCTCCACAAATGGCCAAGGAAAAATTTACTTGTATTTGTCGTTAAAAACACTGTGTGTATTACTAAATTAAAAGCACAAACAGGCATAATTAACCTTGGACTTGATTAGTCTAACAGGAAAAATTTATATATATTTTGGCGTTGAAAAAGAACGGGTTTATTTTTTGTCCAGCACACGCACAAAGACAACGCTTAATTAACCCCTGGACGTAAAATGCGCCAAAGCATTGAGCTGCACAAACCTAGTAGCTTTGTAGCGTGTTCCAATTGTGTGTTTTTCTACGCCACACAACAAGAAATACTATTTGTAATTAACCATTGCTTGTGACTTAGGCTACAAAACAAATTTATATATTTTGTCGTTTAAAATGACGGTTTTATTGTTTGTCCAGCACACCAGCAAAACAACGCTTAATTAACCCCTGGATGTACAAAAAAATTGCCCAAAGAAATGAGCCACACAAACCTAGTAGCTATGTATCGAGTTTACAATTGGGCGTGTTTTTCTTACGCCCACACAACAATAAGATACAGTTGTAATATAACCTTTGCTTGTGAATTAGGCTACAGGAAAAATTTATATATTTTGGCGTTGAAAAAGACCTGTATTTCATTGTGGGTCAGCACACCAGCAAAACAGCGCTTTAATTAACCCCTGAATGTAATTGCGATCCAAAGAATTGAGTCGCACAAACTAGTGCTTTGTAGCGTGTTACAATTGTCGTGTTTTCCTACGCCACACAACAAGAGATACATTTTTAATTAACCTTTGCTTGTGAAATTAGCTACAGGAAAAATTTATAAATTTTGGCGTTTGAAAAAGACGGTTTAATTTTTGTCAGCATACCAGCAAAAACAACTCTTAATTTAGCACTTGATGTAAATTGCGCCAAAAGAATTCAGCCGCCACAGAACAAGTAGCTTGGTAGCGTGTTACAATTGCGTGTTTTCACCTACGCCCACAACAATGAGATACAGTTGTAATAAACCCTTTGCTTGTGAATTAAGGCCTACAGGAAAAATTTAGTATATTTTGGCGTTGAAAAAGATCGGTTTCTTGGGGTCATCACACCAGCCAAACAACGCTTAATTAACCCCTGGATTAAATTGCGCCAAAGAATTGAGCCCCACAAACCTAGTAGTCTTTGGTAGCGTTGTAACAAATGTGTCGTGTTTTCTACGGCCACACAACAAAGATAAGTTGTAATTACACCTTTTGCTTGTGAATTAGGCTACAGAAAAATTTATATATTTTGCGTTGAAAAAGACGGTTATTTTTTCAGCAACCAGCAAAACACGCTTAATTAACCCTGGATGTAAATTGCGCCAAAGAAATTTAGCTTCCACAAACTAGTAGCTTTTGTAGCGTGATACAATTGTGTTTTTCTACGCCACACAACAAAATACAGTTGTAGATTAACCTTTGCTTGTGAATATAGGCAACAGGAAAAATTTATATATTTTGGCGTTGAAAAAGACGGTTTTTATTTTATTGTCACACACCAGCAAAACAACGCTTAATTAACCCCTTGATGTAAATTGGCGCCAAAGACATTGACCGCACAAACTATTAGTGCATTTGTAGCGGTTACAATTGCGTGTTTTCTATCCACACAACAAGAGGTACAGTTGTAATTAACCTTTGCTTGGAATTAGGCTTACAGGAAAAATTTAATATATTTTGGCGTTTGAAAAAGACGGTTTTATTTTGTCAGCAACACCATCAAAATCAACACTTTAATTAACCCCTGGATTAAATGCGCCAAAGAATTGAGCCGCACAAACGAGTAGCTTTGTAAGCGTGTTACAATTGCGTGTTTTCTACGCCAAACACACGAGATACAGTTTTTTTGTAATTAACCTTTGCTGTGAATAATCTACAGAAAAAATGTATATATTTTGGTCGTTTGAAAAAAGACGGTTTCTTGGGCTCACCACACCAGCAAAAACAACGCTTAAATTAACCCTGGATGTAAATTGCGCAATAGAATTGAGCAGCCAAAAATTGAAGTGGTATTTGATTGTAAAAACGCTGTTTCTTTACATGATACAACAGGACTGGCTTATGATCCCACTTGGATTATTGAATGGATATGCAGCTGCAGTGTACGCACACTGGGATTTCAGAATCCAATACCCCAAAATTTAGAAATAGAACCATTAAGAGAACAGTCTCACTGAGACAAGCTGAGACTCACCCCACAGAACTCGCTATATAAAATCATTTCATCAGTAAGGAGCTAATCTACCGCGCAGCACCTTCCCTGTGAGCACAGTGAGGGAGTGTGAGCTCCGGCGTCGCGCCCGGATTTTTTATATAGTGCTGTGACGTCACAGAACCCGCCGGTCTCTGATTGTTCACCTCTTGCACATGTCATGCGATTCTATGCCCTTGCTTTCCTCCCAGAGTGCTTTGCCCCCAGGTAGCGCCATGTGCACGCAGCCAATTTATCAATCAAAAAGCACACTATCGTTCACGCCGAAGTACCCCAAAGTTCGACTTCGTTCCGAACCGAAAGTTTTCCTGAAATTCTGAAACGACATCCACTTCTTTATGAATCGATTCGCCCATCTCTAAAACGACCAAAAAAACACCAAATTATAGAAAATTTATTTTTTTTCGTGATGGTGTTTGAGCTACAGGGTAACTGAAGTTAATTTTTCGATAGATTGGGTTTGTACTCTGTGATACCAATTATGTGAAACTTTTAAATTTTTTTTTATTTGTAAAATGCAAAAGGAGAGGGATTTGAACTTTTAAGATTTTTTTTCTATAAAAATGTGGGGGGGGGGGGGGGGGGCTCGTTAGACCCAATTTGGCCATGGGCACCAAAATGTAATGTCCCGGCCCTGCTTGGGATGTTGTTAAAATTGTATAGAATGTTAACATAAAGGCCCTGGAAGAAGGGTCTATATTTGGACTCTAGTGATGCAAGACAGAACTAAGCAGTGAGGACAACATCTTTTTAGCAAAGGGCATTGAAATCGGTTTAATATGATCCTTATTACACTTTATTGAGTTTGCTACATCAGATGTTTGATTATTTGAAACCCTTGATGTCATTGTTTACCATATTCCTGCTTCAGTGCTCTATCTGTGTTCTTTGGATGCTGTCGTGTATGGAAAATATTTCCTTAATAAAATACAGATAAATATAAAATATATCTAATTAATATATATATATATATATATATATATATATATATGATATATATATATATATATGAAAAATAACAATAGCTTGATACATGAGATAACCCATACAGTATTTGTCATAGAGATATATGATGGGCACTACTTAACATTGAAATTGCATCACCAAGATGGATGAAGATATAAGGCTATACAAATGGCAGAGGAAGCAGGTGTCGCTAACATCTGCAAATATTCTAATTTTTAAGCAAACTAGCTTAGAGAGGCATAAAAGCCAAGGTGGCAAGCAAAGCTTTTTGGCTTCATAAAATCTTAAAAATTAGGTTGCATGTTGTTGGATGGTTGTGGGATCATTCCTGTTCGTTGACATGACAATTATCACCACTTGTCGCAAAGTGTGAAAGACAGAATCCTTGAGCTAAGAGACCTCAGTATAGGCTGAGGTGTCAGAACTCTTCATTACATTGATTGGTCATGAAACCACTGGTAAGGCCATTTACCTAAAATATAAGGAGTAGGAATGAGCGATACTATTGAAAAAAGTTGAAATCGACATGGTTTTTACGTTTATCGGAATTTCCCGATGACGCAATAGTTTCCGGAAAATCTTAGATAGATAAAGATAATCTTTATCATGTTTACAATAGCGCCTTTTTCAGCACTTCCTATAATTTTGGTGGCCATCCAATCAGAGAAGAGCAAAGAGCAGGGTGAGCTGGGTGTATGACGTCATGATTGGGCGGTGTATGGATCTCATTGACTGCAAAAATCACATGACCTCGTTTTATGTATGATACTGCATTTCCTGTTCAGCCACATTTCTCACTGATCTGACTATAGAGCAAGACGTCTCACTGCCTGTCCCCACAGCTCAGAGAGGCAGTCTTCTTTTTTACAGAAAATGATCCTTCTAGTTTTGAAGCTTAGGATATAGTTAGATTCGAGAATTTAAGTTCGGATATAGTTAGAGAGAGACCTGTAAAGAAATCTAGTGCTATGTGCAGCCGAAGGGGGTGGGGGCTTTGGGGTCGGAAAGGAGGGTGTATATTGTGCAGCCTAGTCTCTCCTGTCCTGAATTCACATGGAAATAGCAATTTTTTTAACACTTTGTGGCCAGCAGGCCTCCCACCTGAGTGAAATTGTCCCTTTTGTTTTTGCATTTCTATTGGTGTCTGTGCGTCCCAGTTTTTTGCCAATATCCCCCTTGTACACAAATTGATTTACAGATATTTCAAAGTAACTGCCGCCTGTTGTCAGTGGTGGCAAAACCGCCATATGTAATCCATACAACTGTTCAATACTTCTATTTCACTCAGCGTGTCTCAGTTTGGTGCTAATCTTGCACTTGTACGCAAATTGTTTTACACATTATTTCATAGTAACTGCCGCCTGTTGTCAGTGGTGGCAAAACCGCCATATGTAATCCATACAACTGTTCAATACTTCTATTTCACTCAATGCGTCTCAGTTTGGCACTAATCGTGCACTTGTACGATAGTTTGTTGAAAACTATCAATTCCTAGTCCTGCTGGGCAGTTGTAAATCTCAGGGACTGAAGGAAGAACACTGTTGATTTGGTGTTACAGTTCTTCCACCAGACCGCATTTCACAGATATTTGATAGAAACAATTCTGTTTCTAATCCTAGTTGGCTGTTGGAAATTAGAGGGATTTAAGAATACCTGTGATTTGCCATCTTTGCAGCACAGTTTCTCAATAAGAGACTGTGAAAAACTCTTCTATACCTTTTTCATTTTTATCTTTCTGAACATGGAGCTAATTGCAGGTGGTAAGCGAGCAAAGAGGGGTGTAGGACATGGAGGTAGAGGTACGAGAGAAGATGCTCCTTCCACTGATGCGGACAAAAAAAAGAGAAACAAAGATGTGGTGGGATTCCATCCTATTTTAAAAATGTGTTTTCTAGAATTAAACTACTAAAAAACTTGCATGTACTAAATAGCTGATATAATTATTCCTCTGATTTGTACAAGGAAGGTACAGGAAGACTTGAACAGATGTAGGTTATTCAGAGGACATGGAGTATGGAGCACATTCGCCACCCCAAGAACAGAGAAAATTTCCTCCAACACGTTGGATAAAACGAGAAAAAGAAAGCCAAGAAAAAGGGCACCTGGGTGGAACAGGAGCGTCAACCACTGGCATTTCCAAGTGAAGCTCAATTGGTCCGCACTCATACAGAGGGGCAAGCGCTCTCGTAGAGGCAGAAATTTCTCAAGCACTACCCAGGTCTTGACTGTGCACTGAGGAAGGCTGGAGGTCTTAGCTCACACTTCCGCTTCCGCACTCTGTTTCATCACGACTGTTTTCATTGCTGTGTCATAAGGGGCATTTTTGCCTTGTTAATAGATGACTGACGCCAGCCCTAGCTCTCACAGTACACACTGTAAGTCCAGCCCTGCTAGTTGAACCTGCGTGCTAGCCTGGGCTCTCACCACACCCACTGTAAGTCTGGCCCTGGCAGTTGAACCTCCGTGTTAACAGATGACTGACAGCAGCACTGGCTATCACCGTTAGGGGCAATCAGGAAAGCTTCAAATTTCTCTAAAAAATAAGATTTTGAAAAAGGCGATTTCTGTGTGGTTATGTAGTGTCAAAAAGGGCTCCAGGGCTGGACACAAATTGCACAATTTGAGGCTTAAAGTTTTCTGGGGCTTGAGTCACTATGGGGTCGCATCATCTGATCTCCAGGGGAGTCTGTCCCTAATCACTGAAGATGCATTTGGAGGAAAAATGAAACCAATTAATTAATTTGCTGAATCACTCTCAGAAGCCAGAAGGGGAAATGTCTTCTCAACTAAGAAGTGTTTTGGGGATAATTAGGATTTTTTTATTATTTATTGGGTGTGCGAACAAATTAACACATCTACACGTGTAAAAAATACATTTTAAACTGTAGGGAGGGGTGTATGTTGTATGTTGTCACACTTGAAAAAAAGCTAAATGATAATAATGTAAAACTATAAATAAAACTTCCCTAAATAAATTCCGTAAATTAATGTCAGTTACCAAAAAATATACTAAGTGACAGTCACTGTACAAAATAGCATAGTGCCAGTTTTTGATCTGTGGGTCAAGCAGGTTTAGGTGTCGTGCTGTGGTACAGGACAGGTATAGTCATTGTCCAGTTCAACTGAAATGGTGGTTCAAAGATTACTTTCTTCCGTCACTTTTTAATCTGTGGGTCATGCAGGTTTAGGGGTCATGCCTGGGCTCTCACCGCACCCACTGTAACTCCGGCCCTGCTAGCTGAACCTGTGTGTTAATAGATGACGGACGCCAGCCCTGGCTCTCGTAGAGGCTGAAATTTCTCAAGCGCTACCCAGATCTTTACTGTGTACTGAGGAAGGCTGGAGGTCTTAGCTCACACTTCCGCTTCCGCACTCTGCTTCAGCACAACTGTTTTCGTTGCTGCATCATAAGGGCATTTTTGCCGTGTTAATAGAAGATGGATGCCAGTCCTGCCAGCTGAACCTCCGTGATTCACGTTTACAGCCTCACCCGCCTTGATTAGTAATTTCCTTCAACCCACTTGACAGTAGAATGCAGGATTTTCAGACAGGCCTCGTCGACCTACTGGGGACATCTGTTTAGTTTGCTTCACATACTAATGTCATGGTGGAACAATGTCACTAGTAGAATGGCAAGTAGCTCTAGCAGCAGCAGTATTGGAAAACTAATTTTTTTTTATATAGTTTATTTCTTATTGCAAAATGTTCTGCCGATGGTCCATAAGGGCACCTGTGCATGTTTTTGGGTCATGCTGCGTTACAGGATATGAATAGTCAATGTTCATTTCACTAAAATACTGCTTCAAAGACTACTTTCTTCCGGCACTTTTTAATCTGTGGGTACATAAGGGCATCTGTGTGGATTTTGGGGTCATGCTGCATTAAAGGACAGGGATAGTCAATGTCCATTTCACTAAAATAGTGGTTCAAATATTTGTTTCTTCCGGCACTTTTTATTCTGAGGGTTCATCAAAGGACATGTTTGCTGGTTTTGGGGTCATACCGCTGTAAAAGAAACCAATAGTAAAGGTCTTAATGAAAAAAGCGTATTTGCCGCGCTTCAAGGCCAACAAAATGAACAGCAGTTACTGGGTGTCCACCCTCCTTGATCCATGTTCCAAATCAAAAGTGAGCAATTTGGTTCCACCCACACAAATTGACAGTATAATGCAGGAATTTGAGACAGGTCTAGTTGACCAACAGGACCCCCTATGGCCCTGCCAGCTGAACCTCCGCGTTCCCGGTTGGGATGTTCTTGCTGCCACCACCTATGTGATGAGATGTTGGTCCCTGGTGCAAAAAGTGATAGGTCTCCTGCCAGTTGCCATGTGCCATTTCCAATACCGATGTCTTGTTTTGTGTCAAAGGGGCCCCTTTGCAGCTGCTACCTCTGTACCTGCTGTGGCTACGCCGTCCTCATGTTTTTGGTTAGCCATTGAACATAATGAATTATTTTATTCTATGATTTTTTTCTGTGACTTTTATAGCCTAATTGTCTTGCCTAAGATGTAGCACATATCCAGTTTACTGTTGTGGATGTTAATTTCAGCTTCTCGTCACCTGTTTGGGTGTAAGAATGAAGCTGTTGTTCCTCTCCCATACACTTTAATGATCATTGGCGATAATCTGCTATCAGCTATCAACTATCGACATGATAATTGCCGATTTCGACTATCGACTCGATAACGATTGTTGACACAATCGCTCCTCCCTAATAAGAAGTCATTTTTTCAACAAGACAACACCAGGCCGCATATTGCCCAAGTTACTGTGAGCAGCCTATGTGGCCTAAATGTTCTACCATGGCCTGCAGCATCTGCAGACTTTTCTCTCATCACCTCTGGGATGTCATTGGTTGGCAATCGAGAAGGAGCTGCCAGCAGCCAGTCTTGGTCATTTGCATACCCAAGCATGACATAATATCCATAGCTTTGGCTATGCACCATAGCACCATAGCAGCTGCAATGGGGCCCAGTGCCTAAGGTGGCACATTTAGGCATTAAAACATTGTACCATTTTGTACACAATGGGTGTTTTCTGTTAACTACCACTACCATGTGGGTTCTCTGACATATAGCATTATTTTTTTATAGTTTTAACTGTATAACTATACTGCTGCTTGAGTTTCCCCTGATTAGATATTGGGGCCCTGATTAATTTGGCTATGGGTTCCTGTAAATGCTAGTTTCACCCCTGATAAATCCTTTATACAATAATTCATAACCTCATTGATATCAAGCAAAGGTGTGTATATAGGGGGATTTCTGCACGTGGCACTCATACTCAATGCGAAATAAGTCAAGTTTTATTTAAATATGTATTGAAAAAATGTTAAATGATCTAAATGAGACCATCTCTTAACTTTAGAGAGGCAACCAGGTGTCATATCAGACCATTTGTAACCATTTACATCAGCGTGGTCTGTGTGCTAGACAACCAGCAAGGATACCTGACTGGTATCTGACCTTGCTGATGCACAGTGCTCTCCTTGATGTCTCTAGCATGCTCCCTGGCCCATGCAAGATGATAATGTCTGTGTCTGGTAGTGTGGTCAGATCATTTAGCATGCAGACCACGTTGACGTAAATGGTTGCGAATGGTCTGACGTTACACTTGGTCGCCTCTCACCTCCCTTAAACGTGTCTGGAGTTATGTAGCATCATCCGGTTCCACAGGGAATTGTTTACAGTGAAGTAGTCATCAGTGTGTGATGGAGCCAAAGGACCACCACTTATTTGCCTTTCTGTGACTCTTCCAGTCTCCCTGTATCACTGTTGCAACCTGCTGATGATACTCTGTGACCATTTCCACCTGAGAGCATCCTGCTTGAAGCCTCACAATGATGAGCTATTGTTGATCAATTGTAAGGTGTTTTCTTGGTTTCATGATGTTAAAATGTGAACAGCATGATGAGGAGGACTGTTTAAATCCCAATTTAAACTGAACCCCTACATTTATTGTGAAATTCTGAGAACAAACAACTTTTTGAAATTTTGCCATTAAGCTCCTTGTAAGAGATCAGCAAGTTGTGCAAACAATACTGAAACACTGAACAGTTGCACAGTTGCAATCTAAAGTTAAGAGATAGTCTCATTTAGTTCATTTAAAAAACACTTCAAGAAATTTTATATTCATTCTGAAATTTCAACCAAAAGGCAAATATCCTTTACTTTTTCATCTATTCATTCTACTAAAAAATTGTGTTAGTGTTTTGTAGTGTGTTGGTGGGGTGTGTTTGGGTTGTTTGGTGCATAGATAAACCCTAAATTGGGTACCTTTAGCTGTTTTTTTCCCTTGTTTGCAGGGGTATATGTTTTTCTCATTACATTTTAGAGTAGGGATTCACAAGTCCATAAAGGAAAACCCCTTTGACATGCCCCGGGGGACCCTTGCCCGAAAGGTTGCGAGCTTGCGTATTTTGTCCCAAAATATCAACTAATACCTCATGTCCAATGTTTTTTTTCTTTATTTTTTCATTTGCATTGTGGTGCCATTTTCTAAGAGTGACCTTTTTTATTTTTTTTATCTATAAACCTGTAGTTTTTGGTTTTTTTAAAATTGTAAACGGGTTTTTCCTTTGGTCCCATTTTTGCTTTCCTGTGACTTTTCTTTCACTTTTAATTTCAATTTTTGGGGAGGCAAAGTGACTACAACAACCACAAAAAAACATAATTTTGGAAGTTGGGAAAATTTTTTATCATGGAAACCCGCTATTTTGATATATAAAGTTTTTTTTTATAAAAATAGATCGGGACTTTTGGGAAGAAAACACAATGTCAATTATGTTTAATTTTTTGTGTGTTTTTTCTATTTGTATTTTTAAAATGGGGAAATAGTAATGTTTTAAACTTGTAATTTTTTTTTTACATTTCTTTTTTTTCCAAATTTTTTAAGTCAACCTAGGTTTTTTAGACCCCTGGGGGCCAAAAAACCAATTGTACAGAAATTTAAAATGCATTTACTGCAGAATGGGGCTTTTGGGTTTTCACCTATTACACTCTGTTTCAGTAAGAATTAGTAAGATAGCAGTTTCTAAATTGCCTTAAATTCAGCCCTGCCCCTATAAACTGCGGGTTTTTGGCACCCCTTGGGCGTTTGTGTTGTGAGTGGGGATGAGAAATATTATCAGCAAAAGTTTTAAAATTCACCCGGGTTTTTTAGGCTTAGGGACATTTCCCGTTTAACACAAAAAGTAGTGATAAGGGGTTTTTCGCGACTATCGTCTTTCTGGTCGATAGTGGATAACGTAAAATTATCAAGATAAATTTTTTGTTTAGTCGATAATAGTTTATCGCCGATGCCCAAATTAAAAAGTCTTTTGGGAGGGGGAACAACACCTTCATTCTTAAAAACCCAAACGGGTTTTGGAGAACCCTAGAATTAACATCCACAACAGTCAAATGGTTTACGTGCACGTCTTAGGAAACCCACACTTAGGTTAAAAAAGCCATGAAAAAAACCCACAGACCTTTCACAAACCCCGCCCTTTACACACCCTGCCCCTTTAAAACCCTGCAGGGACCCACAGATTAAAAAGTGCCAAAAAGGGCATTTATTATTTGAACCATAAATTTTTATTTGGGAACGGGAAACTTTGGATTATCCATGCCCTTTGGGCCCCACAGCATGACCCCCAAACCTGCATAAACCCCCAGTTTAAAAAAAGCTCCCCGGAAAGAAAGTTTTTCCAACCCCCCTTTTTTATTTTCACTGGACTTTGACTAATCTGTCCTGTACCACAGTATGCCCCTTTAAAACCCTGTCTTCCCCCCCAAATTTAAAAAAGTTGCGGAAAAAGGGTAGTCTTTAAACCCCCAATTTTAAAATTTCACGGGAAAATTGCAAATATTTTGCCCTTTGTACCACAGTATGCCCAAATTTAAACCTTTCTGACCTACAAATTAAAAAGTCCGGAAAATGGAGTTTTTTCAAACCCCCCTTTTTAGTTTCATTTGGACTTTAACTATCCCTTTTCCCGGGGCCAAACAGAAGACCCAAAAAACCCTCATGACCCACGGTTTAAAAAAGCCCCCGGGAAAAAAGGGGAGCCCTTTCAACCACCATTTTAAATTTAAACCCTGGACATTGATTTATACCTGCCCCGGGTAACCAAACATCTGGGTCAAGTCTTCCTTACCTCCTTTTTAAAATTTCGGGAAGGAAAATTTGTACCCAGCTATTTTGGAAACATGGAATTTTTTTATTTTTTTAAAATTTTCCCCTAGAAAAAAACATTTTTTAATTATGGAATCCCACCAAGTCTTTTTTTCCCCCTTTTTTAAAATTGTTTTAAAAAGGGGTTTTTTTCTCTAAAGGGGGAAATTCCCAAGCTATGTTAAAGATCTTGCAAAAACAAGTCATTTTGCAATATGTGCCCCATTAACATGTCCTACCTTTTTCCCGGGTTTTTTACAGCCCCAAATCACCCTTGACCACTCTTGAAAATTTGGAAAACAAATTTCTGTTGAAACCCAACTTTTTTTTACCCCCCGGGACCGGGTAGTATAGCTGCATTTCACAGCAACATGCCCCCAAAAATTTCAAAAAAAAAGCCCCTTTTAGCCACTCTTGAAAAATTTGGGAAGAACAAATATCTGTTAAAAACCCCAAAATTTTTTTACAATAAAACCGTTAGTAAATTTTCCTTTCCACAAAAAAATTTGCCCCCAAAAATTCAAAACATTACCCTTGGAGCCACTTTTTGACAATTTTTGAAGAACAAATGTTTTTAAAAACCACATTTTTTTTAAAAATTTGGGAAACCCTGCAGTTTTGCGCATTTAAAGCAGAAAAACCCCAAAAAATTTATAAAAAAGATTCTAAAATTTCACTTTAAAAAATTGTGAGGGAGAAATGCCACTTAAAAACCACATTTCCCGGTTCCAAAGGACCAAAAATTATGCTGTTCTCCCCGCAAAAAATCCCCCCCAAAAAAATTAAAAAAAATGATTTCTCATTCACTTTTTATAAATTGTGAGGGAAAAATCCACTTAGAAGCTACTTTTTATTTTCCCCAAAGGGACCATGTTTTATAACTGTAACTCACGGGCACCATACCCCAAAAACCATTGAAATGCGAAAAAATTTTTCAAAAGATAAAGTGAGAAAATGGAAAAACTTTTTTTTCTTTAAACCTTGGGCTTTTACAGTCACCTCCCCGAAAAACCCAGAAAAATTTTAAACAATTTGGGAACAGGAGAAAAAAAAGGGGGTTTAAAGAAATGATCATTTTAAAAAAAGTTTTCAAGGGGCCCCATTTTTTTTGGAAGAGAATGTGAAACAAAACCCGGCAACTAATGGGTTTAAATTTGGGCCAATTTTGGGGGCCCAAACAACATAAATCAGAGATCCACCCCCTGATTCATTTTTATGAAAGCAAACGACCCCACATTTATCTGGGGAAACCCGGGATTTTTTTGGGCTGTAATGCCTCCTCCCTGTCCCTTAAGGTCTGCTCAATATGCCGCGGGGCTGCTGGCAGGACAACACCTCTTTTGGCTTTGGCCAGCGACCCTCGGGCCCATTCACTATTTTGGATCCCCCAAAGCCCGATTGGGCCCCGGAACACTTCCAAAAACATTGGTGTTGAAACGCAGATAGGGGTTGCACCATATCTTAACCCGGGCCCTCTGTGTTTGAATGTACCCCCCCCGCTTTTACATCGTTGGTGAGGTGGAAAATAAAGATTTGCCAGAGGTCCCCCCCAATTGGCTTCTTCCGAAAATCCCCTGCTGCTGCTTCCCCCCGCAACACTACTTGAAACTCAAACTGCAAAATACAAATTTGCGATTTTTTTCCCAAAACCGTACATTTGAAAAACGTGAACCCAGCCCAAACCAGATGCCCCCATTTTTTTAAAACCAGCACAGTCCCCCAAAATTCCTGAAATTTTACTCCCTTTTGGGGGTTGGGGGGAAGGGAAATTTTGCGATTTTTGCTTTGAAAGGGGGGATCGAGGAGGAGGGCCCCACCCAGAAAACTTTTTTTTTCCATTTTGTTTGGCCCCCTTTTTTTTGCGGGGATTCCTTTTTTTGGGGGAAATTTGGAGCACCAAAGCACTCATGTGAAAAAATGGACCTTGATTTCCCAACCCCCGGGTCGAGGGGCACTAGAAAACTGATCTATCTCATCTTCCTCCTCCGCCTCAAATTCGTGCCTCCTCTATCCAAGGCGGGGACTCGGTAACGTCGGTGCCCGGGAATACCTCATCCTCCTCCTCCCGCTTCCTCCCACAGCTCCACACAGCCCTGATTCCTAATGATCACCCAGAGTTGATGGCCACCTTGCCCTGCCCTGGACCCTGAACCACTCCCCAATGAAGACCGAAAAAATTTTGTGAAACGTCGGGCCTTGTGGTTCGACGGGGAGAAAAAGGCTCCGTTGTCCGCTTCTGGTCCTCTCCTCCTCCGCGCTGGGGGACCGATTTTCAGAGTGCCCAAACGATCTTTCCCAGAACTAAGATCACCACGCTCATGTGACATGGGCATGCCCACTGACCAATTTTGGGGGCTTTTCAAAACGGGCCAAGGAGGGGGAAAGAGCTTTTTTCCACCTGCTCCACCTCGGGGGGCTCAAACCCCGAGGACCGCACCGCTTTTGTCAGGTCATTGCCCATTGTACTGTTAATGGCATTGTGCTGCTGTCACAACCCCCCATTGGAGGGGGAATTCCCAACGTTTTTGCCCCAAATAACAATGAGAGGGTTGCGGGGGGGCCGGCTGACCGCTGCAACGCACAGGCGGGACGAAGCAGGGGCAAAACGGGGGGAAAGTGGAACTCAGACCTCGACCTTCCCACGGGCAGTCCAGCCCCTTTGCGCTTTAGAAATTTCTGGACGACAAGGTTCAAGACATGCCCCGGGCAAGGATGTGCTCCAGCCTCCCAAACTAAGGGGGGCCACAATTTCGCCCGTTATCGCACACCATCATCCCGGGCCCCAAAAGGTTTTTCACCGAGCCACCCTTGGTCTCGTTCGGAGACCTCCACAGCTCTGACCTAGTGTGGAGGTCCCCAAAACATTTAATTTTCAACACGGCCTGTTTCGATGGGGCAATGATGCCGCCAGAGGACCTTGGGAAAAAACCCTGCACCATCCCTGGGGGTTTTGAAGATGTGTGCCGACCCGAGAGCCACCGTCACCACCAGAGCCCATCCATCCACCACTCAGTGATTTAAAAGATTTTGCGCCTTTGGGCCTGTTATAGTCCATGTGTCTTTGGTCAGATGAACTTTTCCAGACACAGTTTTGCAACAACGCCTTAAAATTTTAATTTAAACAGGCTGGCCAGGGGCAGGACGTTTTTTCTGGCAAAGAAATGCCTGCTCGGCATCTGGTATTGAGGCAGGCAAGGGTCCATTTTGGGGCGGAAACCATCGTGTCCCCAAAAGGGAAAGGCAACATTTCCAAGGTAAAAAGCCTGGCAATGCCACTTTCGGCTTTTTTTTTTGGGGAGGTTTGGGGTTGAAGTGTTTCTCTGCCCCAAAACCCTGGTCCCCAGAAGGCTGGCTGCTAACGGCTGCGTGGGGGTGCAGGTCATCAAATGTTGGAAGGAGAAGGGGTGGGAGGTCTTGGTGGTGCGGTGAAATTTTCGGGCGACGGTGAGGCTGAAGAAAGGGCTGATCCCTGTCAGACTCTGAGGACTGGGAGCTGGGGAACGCTTGGTCATGCGGAGGAAGGAGGCGGAGACAGAGGGGTGACAGGGGTTGGAACCCCGGCATGTGGGGGCTTTTTTGGCCAAGTTTGCCTCCATTTCAACTCATGATTCGTTGAAATTGGACTAGACAGTTGGTTTGTGTTTTTAAACACCTAAAATTTTTTGCCCTACTGATGCTTAGGGAAAAGGGGGGCATTGACATCGTTGGGTGAAAGGGGGCTTGCCAAAAAGGGCCTAGGTTAGAGGTCCTGGACCTTTTCATGGCGATAAGCGAGGAGGGGTGTTTCCCTGATCGGGGGCGGCGGAATCATCTCAGCGGACTTTTGCGCCCGCTCTCCCCTTTTTAGGGGGGGGAGCCATACTGACACTACCGATTGTCTCCCTCCCCATCCAGTGATGAAGCGGCAAGAAAAATTCTCTGAAAAGACCACATTGGATCCGCAATGTCTCATCTACATCAACACAGGTGACTTTCGTCGTCCTACATTCTGCATCCAGGGCTGCGGGCTACAAGCAATGGGCACTGGCAAGGAAATCCGCCGCCTGGCATTTTTGTCGATTGCCACTTCTTTAGCCCCCCTTGATGGCATCAGAAAACTGGGCGTAGAGCAGACAAAAACAACTCTTTGGCCCCCCTGACTTTTAACTTTGCCCAACATTTTGTCCAAAGAGGCTTCGAAAATGGATTTCCACAGTGGTGGGACACGAGTTGACATTTGGGGTGCCTTCGCTTCATTTGGATGGATACTGACATGGATACGAAATTTGTGGCCGGGGACTGGGAGGATGGGGCGGTAAGACTGCGAAGCAGTTTGCATTAACCACGAAGAACAGATTGGCGACGTGTTGTTTTGATATTTACGGGCCCCGACCAGGATGCAGGCCCGAGGTCCTGCAACCCACAATCCGCTGCTTCGTGTTGTCGCCCGCACTGGAAGGGCACCCTTTTCTCATACCCTTACCTCCATGTCAACCCCCCTTTGTCCCCTTTCCACCTGCATTCGTCCATGTTAGAAAAAATAAAAATTTAAGAAAATATGGAAGAGTTTTTGACAGTTCCCTTTTTAAAAGACGGCAAATCCACTATTCTTTAAACCCATTATTTCCTACAGCCAATAGGATTAAAAAAGAAATGTTTTTAGCGAATACCGTGAAATGTGGCTGGTGGAAGAACCGTTAACAAAATCAACAGTGTTCTTTCCTTCAGTCCAGGGGGTTTTAAAACTGCCCCGTAACTAAAAATTGATAGTTTTCAACAAACTTCATACAATGCGCTACGCCCAAACTGAGATTCACCCCAGGGAATAAAACGATTCCCGGAGTTACACGGATGAGAAATTTCTTTTTTTTTCAGCAATTTACAAATAAGAACTTCTAGAAAATTTTTCTATCAGAATTGTCGTACAACAAAGGGTATTTGAAAAAAAAAATAGGCCGCCCCCACGTGCAAAACAGCTATTTAAAAGTTATAAAGGGTAACAAACGGGAATTTGCACCAATGAAATATACCAAAAACACAAAATTTCTTTATTCAAATTTAAAATACAAGGTGGCTCATTGAACAAAAAACTGGGGGCCCCACCAAAGTAAAAAAAAAAACCATTTTAAATGTTTAAAAGGAAAAAAAAGGTGGTTTTTGCACATATAAAATAACCTGGCAATTTCTAGCCCTTTCTGATCCTAAGTAAGTACAAGGTGGGTTCTTTGAACAAAAATGGGCCCCGCCAAATGAAAAAAAACCCAATTAAATTGTTACGGATAATAAATTGTGGTTTTTGCACCTATGAAAAAACACCCGCGGTGATAGAAAGTTCTGATCCTATTGTAAGTACAAAGTGGGTCTTTGAAAAAAACTGGGCTGCGCCAAAGTAAAAACACGAATTAAATTGTGTACTGATAATAATAGATGGTTTTTTTCACCCCCGAAATACAACAGCAATTACTACAAATCTCTTTTAATAGAAGTACAAGATGGGGTTTTCAACAAAAAAGGCCTGCGCCAAAGTGAAAAAAACCTAATTAAATGTGAACGGATAATAAAAGGTGGGTTTTTTCACCTATGAAAACACCCCCGGTGCTAAAAAGTTTTTTATCCTATTTTTAAGTACAAATGGGTTTTGAACAAAACTGGGGTGCACAAAAGTAAAAAAAAAAAACTAATTAAATCGTGTATGGATAATAAAAAGTGGGGGTTTTCACCTATAAAATACACCTGCATTATTAGAAAAGTTGTATCCTAATATAAGTACGGCTGCACAAAAACAGGTACTGTTTCACCAAAACTAGCCAAAAACTGGTAATAAAAAGCCTTTCAATGCTGGTTTCAAAGCATTGGAAGCACAATAACACTCCCTTTCAAAAGCCTGCCACCGCTGTCGTGTTCGCCCCCCCCCTCCCCCGGTACCCCCCTCCCCCCCCATGGCCTACAGACTAGATGCTTCTTTCAAAGCTAAGCCTAACAAAAAAAACTGAAATTCTCTAATTTCCTATGTTCTAAGTTCACACTAAAAGCATATTTTGTCTGTGTGAACAAAAAAACTGTTTTTGCTAAGCTTATTGAGGGAAAAAAAAACACACGTCCTGCTTTTATTGGACACCTAACCCACTGATGCTGAACAGGGAAGGGGCCTGTTCTTGTAAAACGAGGTCTGTGATTTTTTCCCGCCAAAACACAACCATCCCCCTCACAGTCATGACGTGCACACCCCCCGCTCACCCCGCCATTCAAGCTGAATCTGGGCCGCCCAAATGAACAGGAAGCGCTAAAATGGCGCGAAATTAATAGATTATGCGCAAATCTCATCCTATATTAATCCGCGTGATCGTAAAATTCCGATCAACATAAAAACCGTGCCGATTTCAACTTTGTCGATTATAATCGCTCAAAACTACACAATAGTTTAGGTGACAATCTTACAGATAATCTATTACTATCGCGCCATTTTCAGCGTTTCCTGTCAATTTGGTGGCCAGGCCAATCAGCTCCGAGGAAAGAGAGTGTGTGGAGGAGGGATGTACAATGTCATACTGCCGGTTTATAGATCTCTCAGTGGCTGCAAAAATCACGTGAAACTTGTTTTAACTATGCAACTGCTTTCCTGTTTTGCGCTCAATTCTCTGTCTATGCTATTCACAGCATGACCTGACAGTCTGCGTTTAACCAATAGCTGTTCTAACAGCTCTGAGATGATAGTCTCTCGAGTACAAGAAACCAACCCAACCTACCTGCAGCTCAGAAAAGAGTTAGGATAATAGAATTTTCACTTCTTATTTAGTAAGAAAAGGTCTTAAGAATTATCTTCTGGTGTGTTGAATCCGCAGGGCTGGCGGGGGGGGGGGGGGAGCGCAGCATGAGAGGCTTTTGAATAAGAGGTAATAATGTGCAGCTCAGTGTGATCTGTGACCCTTGAATTGGAAAAAGCATTGTTTTTTACACCTCTTTTGCCAGCAGACTCTCTGATAGGAAGTTGAAATTGTCCCTGTTTTTAAAGTTTCTACTGCAATCACGTGCATGTCATGTTCCCAAAAACCGCATAACTATCCCAAAACATTTAAATAGTTTTTATTGAAGTACGGCGTCTGTTTGATGCAAAGAGCACAGTGTACGCAAATGTGTTATACATAATTCCTAGTAAATACCGCCTGTAGTCAGTGGTGCAAGCCGCATTTAATCCATAAACATTTAAATCTCTTATTGCAGTCCATTCGTTTTGTTTGGCGCATAGAGCTCATTTGAACGCATATTGTTGTTATACATATTTTGTAGTAAATTACACCTGATTGTCATTGGTGGCAAAACCGCCATATGTAATCTATATAACTTTTTAATACTTCTATTTCACTCAGTGAGTCTCAGTCTCACAAATCATGCAATTGTACATAGTTTGTTGAAACTAATCAACTGCTAGTCTACTGGGGCAGTATAGTAAATCTCAGGGACTGAAGGAAAGAAAAAAATAAACAAAAAACACAGAGTTGATTTAGGTGTTACGCTTCATCCACCAGACTCATTTCACAGATTATTTGATAGAAACAATTTCTTTTCTAATCCAAGTTTGGCTTTGAAATTAGTGGGAATTTAAGAATACTGTTGATTTGCCGTCATTCATAGAGACAGTCAAAAACTGTTTTCCATACCTTTTACATTTTATATTTCTGACATGGAGACGAACATGCAGGTGTTAAGCTGAGCAAAGAGGGGAGTAGGACATGGAGATAGAGGTACGAGAGACGTGCTCCTTTCCAGTGCTGGCCGACAACACCAAGCCAGCGTATCGACGGTTGCAGGACCGTCAGGCCCTGTCATTGCTGGTTCAGTGCCCTTTAATCTCAGTAACGAACAGCTCGCCAACTGATCTTCAGTGGTAAATACAAACCTGTATCCTGTTGTCCAGGAGAGGGATAGTCAATGTCCAGTTCAAACTAAACTATGGTTTCAAAGACTCCTTTTTCCGGCACTTTTTTAATCTTGGGTCAGCTGATTTAAGGGTCCATGCAGCGTCGCAGGACAGGCATAGTCAATGTCCAGTTCAACTAAAAATGGTGGTTCAAAGACCTAGCTTTCTCCCGCACTTTTAATCTACGGGTCATGCAGGTATGCGGGTCATGCTGCTTTTGTACAGGACCGGATAGTCCATGTCTAGTTCAACTCAAATGATGGATCAAAAAACTGCCTTCGGCACATTTTAATTTTTGTCATTCAAGGTTTAAGGGTCATGCTTGTGGTACAGTACAGGATAGTGTAATATCTGTGACTTTTTGCTGTGACTCTTGTTTTCCATGTTTGATTGATGTTAATTTCAGCTTCATCCACCCTGTATAGGGTGTAAAGAATGAATTATTGTTCTCACACTTCCCTTAGACTTAAATGGTCATCGCGATAATCTGTTATCGACTAATCGACTATCAGCCATGAATAATTTGCCGATATCGACTATTGACTAGATAACGATAGTTAACACAATCGCTCATCACTAGTTGTGAGTCGATGATTGGGAGGTGGGGGCATCCCCGTTATTCTTGCTGAGATGCTGCAGTGACAATTAACGCAGCCTCAAGTATTAAACGGATGGAATGATGTTCTCCAAATGTTCCCATAGCTGAGCCACAACTTGGGAATGCACCATTAGTGTAGCGAACAGTTAAATTTCTTCTTCGTTAGAACCCCTCAGAACTGTTGTGAGTTCGGTTAGAAGTTCTATTCGAAATCGAACTTCAAGCCCCATTAAAGTCTAAGGGAGAAAATGTTCTGGTTAATTTTTATACCTATACAGGTGAGGAGAAGCTGCAATTGCCATCCATAACAGTAAACTGGATATGTGGAATGACTTAGTGAAGAAAATTTGGCTCTAAGAGTGACAGAAAAATCTTGCAAGCCGGGGCGTAGCTATAGGAAGTGCAGCGGTAGCAGCTGCTATGGGGCCCTGCATCCTGAGGGGGCCCAAAATCTTCTTTGGAACACAAAAAAAATACAGGTATTGAAAAATGGCACAGATAAACATGCCAGGAGCTCCAATTCACGTTCTGCACCATGGCCCAAAAACTTCAAGTTACACCTCTCTTTGCAAGCTTTGTACATGTAATATATGTGGTGGCAGCAAGAACATCCCAATGGGGAACATGGAGGTTCAACTGCGAGGGGCGTAGTTATAGGGATTGCAGTGGTAGCAGCTACTACGGGGCCCTGCATCCTGTGAGGACCCAAAAGCTCCTTTGACACATAAAAAGACATCGGTATTGGAAATGGCACATGGTAACTGGCAGGGGTGCCAATAGGGCAGTACGGGCAGTACTCCTGTCAGGGGCCCTAATCAAAAAGGGGGCATCAGCGATTAGGCATCAGAGCATACAAAATCATCCTCTTTGACCTCTTGACCTTTTGAAATGCCTTCTGACCCCAACCGCATTGTGTCATCAAAGATCTCTTCAGAATATGGATTATTTGGAGTGGTCTGTATATTGGGTTGTGACATTCAGCCCGTGTTTGCTTCAGGTTGGACTGATGATGATGATGATGATGATGATGACATTTGTGGCCATGACTGAGAGGAAGAGGAGGTAAAACCGCTGGAAGCAGGTTGCAGTAACCACTGAAGAACAGATTGGCGACGCTGTTTATTAATGAGATTCACAGGAAACTGAGCAAGCGATGACAAGCCTGACGGTCCTGCGACTAACGATGTGCTCGCTTGTGTGTTGTCTGGAGCACTGGAAGGAGTACCTTGTCTCGTACCTCTATCTCCACTTCCTACGACCCTCCTTGCTCGCTTACGACCTCTAGTTCTCACCATGTTCAAAAGCTAGATATTATAGCTCTGCGCGTGGCATGAGATATATGTAATAATTACACGTTTTGGTGTTGAGTAAGATTTATCAACAGAGAGAACTCTATTTCCTTTATATATATATATATATATATATATATATATATATATATATATATATATATATATATATAGGAAAAGAAGAAAAACAGGGGGCGCACAATAGTGTAAAAACTTGGGTAAGTAGAGTAAAATAAATACTGGCATGCTCACCACGTGGGGTAGTGCAAGGAAGGTACAACACTCCTGAAAGCTAGCAAGGCCGTTAAAGCCGTCGCCCGTATCACGGCTGCCGAAATCTTAATCCAAAAATGGACTCAAGTGTTGTAAAAGCACTTGGTATATTATATTGTAAAAAGCTAGGCGAATAAGGGCTGAGATCCGGCGCACTTGCCAAAAAGTCCAAATGACCCTTTCGGGAATAAAGAATTAGTTGCCTTTATTAATAAAAGCACAATGGGTTCTTACCACAATGCATTTTAAAAAACAAGAACTAAAAGCAAAGAACTTTACGCATTTCGCGGGGTATACCCTCGCTTCCTCAGAAGTCTATACCATCATAACAAACACACATCTTAAATAGGTAAAACTGGCGGCACAATTCTATCTAGTTCTGTGAGTGAGTATCTGATACGTGCTTTCTTTCTGTTGGCTGGTCCGATATAAGGATGTCAGTGATTGCTGGGAACGTATGTCAGTCACAGAAAATGATGTGTAAAAAGTCTGTGATTGCAACTTGAGTCTGTCTATCAGGGTGGAACCATCTAAGTTAAATAAGAGGCAATATTAGTGGAATGCTTAGGTGTCAATCAAGTCGTTCCACACCTTTTTTTTTTTTTGTTTTTAGGATCAGTATAAGCATTCAATGAAACACGTTAACAAATCATGTCCCTCGTATATCAAATGTGAAGTTTAAGCCTTTGCATGTTATAGCATACTGTAACTTAAAATCAGGGTACGAATATGTATTTTGGAAGACAGAATAAAAAAAATAAATCGTAAAATATAAACAGTGAAAAATGCAGTTAAATATTATAAACTTCTCTTATACAAGAGAAAGTGTACGGAGGTACATGGTCAAGACTTCACAGTATATAATATCACCCCGGTCGAAACGATACCGTCTGAAAGTAGAGATCGTTTCCAAATTTTGCAGCATAAGGAACAATATTGGATTAATATGTTACAAACCTTACACCCAAAAGGGCTGAATGATATTTTAGAAGTAGTAATCTAGATTTACTGTACATAATTGTTAATATCATTGTCGAGAGCGGACTATGTAAGAACTGGAATATGAGACGCACATACCGATGTACATATCTGGAAATAACTACACCTATTCTTATCAACTGTTTCGTTCCAAATACCTCCTTTTTTGAGAAAATCCTTGATGCCAATACTCTTCTTCCATTTACCATGGTTTTATATAAACACCTATTTTCCATTCACAATGGATATATATAAACACCCATTTCTTACTCCCACCACCTTGAGCGCACATTTACATCCCTATGTAATTCTTCATATACAATAATGATCACTCACCTGTGTCGCTCCCTGCTGCTGTGGTTTCTCCCTTGTTGTTGCGGGCGACTCAGCCCAGTGCACGCGGATCGGACGCGGGGTGTCCTGGCGGTGGCTGCGCAGTGTGCGCCTGTGTCTCCTTCGGTCTGGGGTGCGACACCATTGTTTTGTATGGTTCGCTGCAGTACACTGCAGAAATAGATATAAAGGTAACAAGATGTACACTTTCTCTTGTATAAGAGAAGTTTATAATTTTTAAACTGCATTTTTCTTTTTTATATTTTTTTGATTTATTTTTTATTCTGTCTTCCAAAAAATACATATTCTTACCCTGTTTTTAATTTTACAGTATGCTATAACATGCAAAGGCTTAAACTTCACATTTGATATACGAGGGACACGATTTTAACGTGTTTCATTGAATACTGACCCTTTAAAAAACAAAAAAAAAAAAAAAAAGGAGAGGAACGACTTGATTGACACATAGCATTCCTCTCATATGCTCTTATTTAAACTTAGAGGGTTTCCCAAACCTGATAGACAGACTCAAGTTGCAATCAAAAGACTTCTACACATCATTTTCTGTGACTGACATACGTTCCCAGCAATCACTGCATCCTTATATCGGCCCACCCAAACAGAAAGAAAGCACGTATCAGATACTCACTCACAGAACTAGATAGAATTGTGCCCCCAGTTTTACCAATTTAAGATGTGTGTTTGTTATGATGGTATAGACTTCTGAGGAAGCGAGGGTATACCCGCGAAACGCGTAAAGTTCTTTGCCTTTAGTTTCTTGCTTTTTAAATGCATTGTGGTAAGAACCCATAGTGCTTTTATTAATAAAGGCAACTAATTTTTTTATTTCCCGAAAGGGTCATTTGGACTTTGGCAAGTGCGCCGGATCTCAGCCTTATTCGCCTAGGCTTTTTACAAAATTTTAAAATTTTATATATATATTATTTAAAATTATTATATATATATATATATATATATTTATATTATAATATTGTTCAAAACAACAGTATATTTGAAAGGTATTTCTCCCCCAAAACTGCCCAAATGAGCTTTTCTCCACTCAGAATAATTTTCACCAACTAACTACTATTTAGAATATACAGTACAGTATTTCTTTGTATAGGAGAATTGGAGATGGAGTGTTATAAAATGATTTCACCTCCAACACTGCAAAGACTGAACTTTTGGGCACTGAGTATGATTATATGAGTATGATGTATATGAGACTTGGGTGTTATATGAGCCTGCAAATGTCACTAAATAACAGCTACTGGATGTAGGAAAGATGCAAACTCCCTATCTATTGCTGTCCATGGAGAGGAAAATGCTATCTAAGTACGTCTTGATTCCCTAAAATTACTGCACACCCCCTTAACTAACTACCTAACTAATCTAAATAGCAGATTTTCTTGTCTAAAATCGCTAATAAACAAAACTTGTGCCTTCATGCAAGCAAGCAAGAAGACAGAGAGCAGTCTATACAGTACAGAGAGTGAGCTGGAAATGGCAAGCTGAATGCAATACACTGAAATATATATAACATGGTCATGTGATTTTGACAGTCAATGAGAGCCCTACACCACAGGGATGATGCTTTTGACACTTCTATGTGCTCTGCACTGATTGGATGGCCAATCAAAAGTGCATAAAGGCGCTAAAATGTATTAAAATGGCACATCGAATGCGATATAGAATCAAACTTTTAATGGAACAAAAAGTAAAAAGTTCTGTTCTGTTCGAAGTCTAGAAAATCAAAATGTTTGACTCTAACGTAACTTTTCACGAGCAGTCCGATCAACACAACTCACCATGTATGGAGCGGGCTTAGCACCCGAGCACACATCATACTTGCTTCATACCACCTTACTGATAGACAGAGGTAGCCACCATAGGCAGTCATCCACCTTTACCTATCCATTGTCCTGGTCCTGTGTGTGCCCCATTATATTTAAATAAAGTGCAAATCCACAGAAAAATATCCAAGGCTGTCTGTTTAAATTTCAGCCACTCTAGGGCAATAGATTTTTTTGATGGAAAAAATCCATCGTGTGCACAGAGCCTAAGGGTAAGCCAGGATTGGTTTTAATTACTTGCATGATGATCTGAGTAGATTATAGAACATCTCACATGTCCCCTTCTGACTGTGTTCATCTGCCTTTATCCTTTATTAATAGAAAGCAGAGAAAACTCTTTTTGCAAAAAATGTTTTGCAGATTTCTTGTTTCCTTTAGAAAAAACTTTTAGACCGTTCAAAACCAATGATTAAAGGAGTCTAGTCAGTCTGTAGAGCAGAAACACATGCAGTCAGCAAAACATGAGGCATGGATGGAGATAGTTTACTTAAATTGTTGGTTGTGTTACTTTCGCTCAGCCAACAGAATCCTTATCCACAAGGGAGCAGTAGGCCAGACGAGGATAGGGTTTCATTAGATAGATTTCTTTCACAGTCCTACTGTCTGTTTTAGAAAGAAGCAAACTTTAAGAAGCTCATTTATCAGACTGAGCAGCATATCGGGGGTGTCCCAATGGTCCTGGAAACAAAGAGAATAAATTGATCCAGGTTTTTACATTCAATCCTTTTTACAGTTATCTTCTCTGGTCATTAGCACTATGGTTACAATACATTTTATTAGTATACTGAAGCTAAATCTGCAAATGTAAGAAACAGAAAAATTTAAGAAAACTAACTCATATACTGTACAAATATATTCTTATATATACTATATTTTAAACCTTTTCATAAATCTATATTTTTCATATTTTTATGTAACTATACATATACAGAAATAGCAGAGTTTACCTTGAGGGTGATACTATGACTTTCTATGGTATCTCTTCTTAGAGCACAACACAGCCATTCAAAAATAAAGATGAGATAACTTTCTATGTCACAATATCATATGTGTCATCTGTCAGGTTTATCTTTGTTACATCTGTATACCCTTCATGACTGCCCACCAGGGTTGGGAGAAGGCATTTTGGTGCCCCTTAGACAAAAATTAAAAATGGTGCCCATCCCATCCCCAGAAAATTCCAATGCCTGATCCTGCCATTACACATGGTTGTTGCTGGTGCATTCTTCCCAACTGGAGGAATTGGAAAAAAATACAATTTATCTGAATGACATCATCTTTATTCTGTGGGCCTGCACAATGCTAACATATACATTCTATGATGCGAATCCTCCCCATATCTAGCTTCAGCATATGTGATGCAGGTTAGCCCTATTTATATGGGACCAAGAGCATTTCTAGACTAAATCCCAGTCAGGGTGGAACCCCTTTACCCCCCATTAACATGTGGCTCCACACCACAATGCATCACATCACAATTAATCTCTTTTCTGACCAGGCACTTTTTTATTTTCTTTAGAACATGCATTTTGCCTTTTGCTGTTTTTCACCTTTTTCATGATATGTAAGGCTTTCTTTTTATGTCGTGTGTACATTAGATTTGTCTTTAATAATATCAAGGAAAATTGTTAAAAGAAAAGTGACAGCAAAATAAGTTTTTCATCACGTTTGTTTATATAAAGGTAATAAAAAGTTTTAGTTCATCGGGGAGGAGCTAAAAGTTGCATTTTGGGCTGTCTGGTTTATTTAATTTTTACATTTTTATTTTATTTAAAAACACTACTGGAGGAAATTTTTACATAACTTTTGTTTTTTGTTTGCTGATTTCCATTGTAACCGGCACTAATATACATCCCCTATACTGACTGCAGAGCTGATCTAGGTACAATAAAGCTTAGCAGTTTCTGTAGCTACCTAGCTCCGGCACTAAGCTATCTACTTATCTATATACACAGTACTCATTGAGTGCTATGTATACAAAGATGGAGAAGGCAGGGACAGTAATAAACTGTCTCTGCCTTCTCCTGTATCTGCACAGCTAAAGCGCAGCCTATTGTGAAGTAGCAGTGCAGAGTTAAATACCAGCCGACTGGACTTTTATAGTCAACAAGCAGTCAGTATCAATACATACCTTGACTGCACCCTAACAATCCTTAAGTCAAGCAGCTCCCCCGTGGGAATGTGTCTTGGGAA